>BRDA01004770.1:129173-165095 GCA_036984385.1 Crenuchus spilurus
AGTACTCTTACTGGTACTTGGTATCGGCAAGTACTTAAATGTAAGTACTTGTACTCGTACTCGGTTTTAAAAAATGTGGTATCGGTGCATCCCTAGATCCTTTAATTATTATTTGTTGCAAATATGGCAACTGTGTGTATATTCTAGCATGTTCATGTTGAGATAAATTGACCGTAATTAACATTTACCTCAAACTTATTTCTGGATATTGTGACATCTGTGTCTTAATCCTTATTGCATTGTGCTGCCAATATCCAGCCCTACTGTGCAGCCTCTCTGAGAGTCTCCTGTCCAATTAGCACGCTCCAGTGCTGACCTCCTGTCGTGCTGCAGTACGCTGGGCCACGCTGTGCCTGTGCTTTACACCAGCTCACTGAGCTCCATCCGGCAGGTTCTGACCCAAGGGAGCGACTGGCGGGCCCAGAACAACAGCTGCATTAACACGAGAGAGCGATTCAGCTGTGAAGGACTTGCCGGCGAACACACCACAGAGGTCTGCAGCTGAAGCGTCCTACTGCACATTACCGTGTGACATCTTAATCAAGACAGGTTACGTCTGAGGCCATAAAAAAGATAATGCTGCAATTAGAGGAGAGCGCAGTGTCAGCATGAAAGCGTCCGCTAAGCCTGTTAGCTCTGTGAAATGTCAGACAAAAGCAAAGCCACCCTTGCTGTGGTAATGCTGTCTTCTGATGTCTAATCCTCTAACCTCATACACCCTCTCTGAAGCTGATACATTTGTAATATACACTACCGCTCAAAGGTTGGGGCTCACTTTGGATTTTTCACAAAAACACACAATTTTTCTTTTTGTAGATGTTTCAAGATTATAATAAAATGTGATACAATCCACAAATGCTGTTGCACCAGATCAATTTAGTCCAGTACAGTAGACACCAATATGGTAGAAGGGTGGGAAAGTGTCCATGTTGATAGCTCAGATTTAATGTCTTCCACAAGTTGCTTACAGTTACTTTAGAGGCTTTAGTACAGTGAAGAATGAACACTTCATAGATTAGGATAGGAGATAGTCCATCATCAACCCCAATAAACACTTTATATGACTAGAATATGAGATATTAGTCCTTAAAGAACCCAATAAACACATTGTACACTAGAATAGGAGATATTAGTCCATCACCAATCTCAACAAACACTATATACTCTCCTACCTCATCATTCTGCCATAGAAGATTGAGTAGCAGGAGCCATATCATCTGTGGACTTTATCCTAGTCCTGAAGTGGCTAATTTTGTTTTTATTAAATATTATCATGAATGGAATGAGACTAAACTTCAATCATCATACCACTACACAGTAAATCTGCCAGTGTTAAATCAACACTATTAGAGTTAAATTAACACTAAGAGTGTCAAAATGTAACACTCCCAGTGTTAAATTAACTCTAATAGTGTTGATTTAACACTGGCAGATTTACTGTGTATGGGATCTACCAGTAGAAAGTCTGCTAAGTGGGTACTGACTTACATATAAACATACCATAACCCTTTCTAATAAAGGATTGAGTGGGAACACCAGCTTGTTTGAACTCACTGTATTCTGATTTGGCAGGAGGAGTGAGGTTGAGTCTCTCCAGTGAATCAATGCTGCCCTCCTCCAGCACGTAGTCAAAGTTCAGAATGAACATCATCACCACGCCTTCCTCGTTCTTCACCGGAATGATGTGTGTATTGCAGAGGAAGTCTGAACCTGGAAAGACATAGAGAGAGAAAGAGAGAGAGAGAGAAATAAAGACATCTGTCGTTCTTCAAACCTCACTCCGTCCTGTTCATTCCTCTCTAATTAATTTAGCTCCCTTATAACCCCCATCTGCTGCTTTAATTGCTATGAGTCCACTAATGAACATGAGTCTAGATATCTGAGTAGAAGAGTAGAGTAGCAGATAGAAGTATACTGCAGTAATGATATCATACTGTGCAATAAGTTTTTGCCATGAGCTGCGTACTGTGGTTGGCATTTATGTGATCCAACAAATATGAATAATGTAGGCCAATCTTTAAATCACGATTTTTTTTAAAGTTCACAATTTTTTTTTTTCCAATATATTGGAAAGTATATTGTAATCATTATATTAGATATACAATATATACCCGTATAGTATATATACAATATAATTGCAATGCAATATTTTCTCCATTTTGTGCAGCCTTAATCAGAATACAGCACCATTCCCTCTCTAAAACACCTTTTCCCACTGCGACAGCGATAATTAGTTCCATCTGGAAACAATTAATATGGGTAATTTTACCTCCACACATAATGTCAATGTTTTCCTAATATTGTTTAGCCCTGAAAAATTAACATAGGAAGAGGAGAGCCAATTTAATAATTGTTTGTTAAGAAAACTCTGGGCAATATAAAAATAATATAGCAATAAAAATCAAGATTATCAGTCACACTCCTACCTTAATTATTAGAGCCTACTTTAATATGAACCAGTCTAGCTGAAGTCGACTATATCGAAGTTTAAAACTCATCTTACACTATGTCCAAATGTTTGTGGACACCCCTTCTAATGAATGCACTTTAAGTTCCAGCCGTAGATGTGTAAATGCACACACACACAGCTTGTCTAGTCCCTGTAGTGGAGTACTGCCAATAGAACAGAACCCTCTGGAGCAGATCAACATGAAACTGTGAGTTAAAGGGGTATAAAGCTCCCCAACATTGAGATACAGAGCACCTGTGTTCTCTGCAATGAAGGTGCTTCATGTAATACTTTTCGGATGAGTTGGGAAAGGTGGTGTGTTGATCATCCAACACCCTGACCTTAGTAACACAATCAAATGCATCAATGCTCCAAATTATAGTGAAAAGCCTTCCATGGACAGTACAGACACTTCATTGATTTAACGATTAATTTCTGAATAAACAATGAATGAGCAGACGATCCAGAACTTTTGTCCATGTACCTGCCTGGAACAATTTCATCACATATACAGTAATAGAACACTAGTGATAGTGTTTGGTAATCAGTGATGTAAAGGATGCTGGTGGGAGGAGAGTGTGATTGGTGGTAGAAGCAGTAAAATGCAGAGAGAAGTTAGAGGTCATGCCCTATCCTGGGCTTTTTTCACTGTGACCCAGTGGCTTTGCACAGCTGCCCCAGCTACGTCAGAGCGCTGCAGGCTCAGCCCCGCATGAAGATGAAACAAAGGGAAAAATGGTACAAAAGAGCATCATGAATCTGCCCTCTTTGACATTAATGTTCCCCTTTTGTCTACTTCTATTCGCAGTCCAATCCAGCCCTTATTGTTCATGTACACAGTGTCTTCTCACAGTGCCTCTTTAGAGATGAGCGAATCCATTAGCAAAAAAGCCTATCCTGTCGCTCCTGATGAGCAGATATCTGGAATCCCAGGAGGCTCATAAAGTGTTTAGGTGCAGGGAACAGGACACGAGCAGCTACGTTCACTTCACTTGCAGAATTGCTGAGTGAAGGCTTATAAAGCCGAGACAGATTTGTCCATAAAGTATGATAGGAACTTAGATTACATTATAAATCAACCTCTGGATGCTTAGTAGCGGAAAAGATTGATATGACTGCAGACATGATTGACTTAGCTGTAACTCAAAAGCGCACATTAATAAACCACATAAACCCAGCAGAGTGGTATTCTTCTCTCCAGTGGACATTTAGATTCTGTGTTGATTTAGCACAGGTATCTACATCATCCCAGTGTGATGAAGTGGATTTGAATGTTTCTACTCGTATAATGTCAATGTCACTTTCAAAGTAGTGATCTAGACATTCTCATCAATTTTACAGCCTCCTGGAAATACATCATTCAAACAGCTGAAATAAAAGCAGCGAGCCTCTGTTGGACTACACTAACATTTATGACAGTATGGAGTAAAGACTAAAGCCTGGAGAATGGCTCAAAGAAATGCTGAAGGAAATCTGAGATTAAGAGATGAATAAAAAAGAGATACATTTTTTAAGTTAACATATTAAAACTATATTAAAAACTTATTAATTTTAATTAACCCTTTAACATCGACACAAAAAGTAGGGATGCATGACTTGCCAAATCCAGACTTTAATTCTTCAACCAGAGTTAGGTTCATACATCACTTTTTAGTTTTTATTATTATTATTATTATTATTATTATTATTATTATTATTATTATTATTATTATTATTATTATTATCATCTTGAGCTGTTAAACAAGTTGAACTTTAACTGCAAGCCTAATAATTCAATCATGATTGGACAAAAATATAGTTTCACATTAAAAAATTTAATATTGTAAATATTAAATAGCCCCGAGTGGCTCAGCAGGCTAAGATGCTGACACTATGACTAGAGAATCGCGAGTTTGAATCCTGGTCATGCTGTTTGCCATCAATAGCGGGGACCCAAGAGAGTAAAAATTGTCCGTGCTCTCTCTGGGCGGGTAGATGACGCTCTCACTCTCTCTATCACTCTCACACTGCAATGTCCGCTGGCTCAGGCGTCTACTGATCCATTCAGAGCTGGGAATCCTTTGTAAGTAGTTCGAAAAGAGACGGTGGCTGGCATCACATGCAAAGGAGGAGGCTTGTGCTTTGTCTTCAGCCTCCTAGAGTCAGGGACATTCCAACGTGATGGGGAGAGCCCCCTAGTGGATGGGATGGGTTAACACTAGAAGCGCAGATCCTGACGAAAATTTTCATCAGGGGAAAATCCCCCGCTTGGCCCGCCACCCTGCTGGAGGACGATTAGCGTCCTATTGATATGCTAATTGGCAACTACTACTACATTGGGAAGGGGATCAAATTTGGCAAAAAAAAGTGATATTGTCAAAAAATTATTTTTTTCTTCATTTTTGTTCATAATTTCTTTTTTTTTAATATTCACTACACATAAAATGGCATTTCAAACATTGTATGGCAATCAGTATATGGCTTATTGCTCATGAAAATTCAGAACCTCAAACAGTATCAACATTAAAACAAAAAGCTTGAAATGTGTCACTTTATGTGTAATGGACATAATATATATGACAATTTACCTTTTTTAATAAAATGATGAACACAACCTTTTTCATAATATTAAAATTTTTGGAGATGCACTAGTAATGATGCAATACATACAGTGTGAAGATGATAAAATTGGTGTAATGTGAAATATTTATAAAATATACAGCTGTAACCTGTAGCTGTAGCAGGAGGACAGGATGCAGCGTGGTTATCAGAATGTGGCTTTAATGACAAAACTCAAACCTGTAGCAGTGAAATGATTGTACAGTTATGATGTACATAAATACAGATTCACGAACATTCAATGACTGACGAAGACTTTGAAACACAAGTAAATAAATAAAATAAATAGCAAACCATAACGAGAGCTAATGAGATGACAGGGCTGTGTAATAACATGACGTAACTGAGGATTGGAGACATGAACAAGACACGTGGAAGATGTAAACAAATGAGCATGTGGAGACATGGACGACTTATATGAAGCGTAAACAAATGAATGTGGCAAACATAAATAAACTCAGAACACGTGGACAGAGACTATGATATGGGCTAGGCTGTAAAGCCCCTCAGCAGTGAATTGTGGAGCAGTGGAATTGTGTTCTCAGTAATGATGGCACTCCATCCAATACTTCCGGGATGAGGTGGATGGTGATCATAAAACATCCTGACCTGGACACTTATGACACTGAATGTAATCAAATCCTACCAGCAGTGCTCCAAAATCTTATAGGAAGCCTTCTCTATACAGTTATTACAAAAAGCAGGATAAACACTTTTTTAATACTCTTGATTCTGGAAGAAACAATGAATGAGCAAGTGTCCAAATATTTTTGTTTATGTAGTATAGGTTGATAAGAAAAAGTTATTACAAATGAACGTCAAATATAGTATTTAAGTGCATTGAATTTTCTTCTCTATAGTAATAAAAACACAGTAGTACAGAAAGATCCCCAATGGTACATTTCACTGGAATTAAATAGTCAGGTACTGTAACTTCTGTCGCAACAGATTTAATATAAGATACTGAGTTAAAGAATATAATAGTATAATGTATCCCTGGAAATACATTATTTCCCTATACATCCCTAAGTAGATACCAGTAGCTTTAAGTATATTGCATTTAAAGATACTGGTAGTGTCCATATATTTTTGTACTGTAATGCTAAGTCAAGACAATCCCTCTCAAGTGTGTCTTACACACGTGCATTGTTAAACAACAATAAAAAAAGACATTGTGCTTTAATTATCCTGTGAAATCTCCTTCACAATAACACAGCCAATTAATTAAATATAATCAGATAAACGTCTGTGATTAGATACTGTTTGTCAGCACAGATAATCCCCTTATTATAACAGAACTGACTTCTTTATTATAGTGGACTGAACAAACCTATCCACAGTTATCCTTCAGAGCAGCTACTGTGAAGTTGAAAAGCTTTCAATCTAATTAGAAACTGTATTACAAATGTTGTCAAAGTATTTGTGTCAGGAAAGGTGGAGGAGACGGATGCAGTAAGGGTCATAACTTCTCTTTATTTACACAAACAAAGACACTTGGTTATGAAACACAAAACTGTGGCTGTGATAACTTGGTGACTTAACAGGTAAACAATACACTAGACAGGTTGACATTACATGACCAAAAGGACACTACAATGACCAACCAGGAGTGTAACGTACGAGGGAACCTTTAAACCAAACAATTGGACATGATGAACCAGGGAGGGAACCATGGTTGTGAAACAACAAGACACAGGTGCAGCCAATGGCGAGATTAGACATGGCCTGATGTGGGCGGAGACTGGACGTAAACCAACAGCACATGGTCACGAGGCTGTGACAGGAGGTTTCATAATATGTTTACAGTACAATGTTAATTTCAAATTCTATGTTATATAATTAAAAGCAGGCAGGAAATTCTCCGGAAATAGATGTAAACAAACATGACAGCATCCAATTGGCGTCCACCCCACACTACAGGATACCAAGTTGTAAAGATTGAATTTTTACATTTTCGATTCATGGTCAGAGTGCCCTCGACTGACCTGGGAGAAGATCAGAGGAGTACAGATTGGATTACAGACACCACACGCTACAGGATCATCTGGAAAGATGTTTATGATCACTCTGAAATTAGGAGACCCTTGAGGAGCAAATCGGCCTCAAAATCGACTCAATTATGAGCCAGGCTCAACTTATACTTATTTCTGTCACTTAAGTTTATCTGCAAGTTTGTTTTGCCAATGTAGTGCTGCAATTCCCTTCAGTATCTATAAAGTTCCACTTAGCATTCTATTCAGTAATGTTTACGATGACCTAGTTTCAGTTTCAGCATCATCATCCAGTGTTATACAGTGAGTCTAAACTTCAGTTCATTACGTTTAAAAGGGATGTTTGCCAACTTTCCAACAGCTGCTTTATAGGAACCAATGTGTGGATGGTCAATTAATGAGTTAATGTGATCAAAACAGTCTAACTAATTCACAGCATATAAAACATGCATTAGGGTTGACTGGGTGACTGCCACAAGAGAGCACGCTGCAGGTCAAGGTTACATCGCTGCAGAGGCTGGATGGAGCCGCAGGCCAAGTGATTTTACATCACCACAGGGGAGTTTGCTGCAGGCTGAGTGACTTTACATCACCTCGGAGGGTTTGACCAGGCCACAGGCTGTGTGATTTTACACTGCTGCAGATTTGCTGGCAAATTATAACAGTAACATTTTTCTTTGGAACAATCTTTGACCCTCTTGATATTGGCAGACAGTGCACAGCCTCTCATGAATGTAAATGGTCAGAATGTGTTTATTTAACAGTATACTAGACAGAACATACATTTCATGTCATCATTTTCACAAATACTGTATTATCATTACACCACCCAACACGAAAGTACATACATGCATAATGTACAGTGACTCCATCTATATAAAGATGACCTATATGAGTAAATGCCTCAGGACAAAAGCTACTGGCCGCAAGACAGGAACAAATTAACCATGCTGGCTTTTAGAAAGATAATATTTATAATGTGGACTATCTGGTAGGGCCTTTAGAGCTTTACTTTCACTCTTATCTCCCTCTTTCTCTCTCTCTGTCCTTCAGGGAGGACACCTGATGTACAATAAAGCGGGCAGATCAAAAGATTGCTGCTGCTGCTAATGCAAATGCTGTATCCCTACCCACAGTAGCCCAGGCTTGTAGACTCCTGGAAACACATTCAGAACTACCTCGGCTTTCTCTCTTCATTAACAGTACGCTGCCTGTCCCTCTAAATATAACCAGCTGCTGCTGGAGCACATTAGCTGCGTCAGACTCTAATAGGTCTGCTCATTGCTGGAGAAAGCTCTGTTAAATGTCTGGATGTGAGAGAGATATAGAAGCTAAGTGCTGAAATCCTCTGGAAATGTATAAAAAGGGGAAAAATTGTTTTTAAGCTTTCATTTTGAGGAATTATCAGAAACGCTCCACTCTGTTTTAAAAGGTTCCATAGAAGGTACCTATAGCACAACTTTATGGCATATACATTTAGTTACCAGTTCATTATGTACACCTGTCTTATATACTTATACAGCTACACTTATTGGCCATTTAATCAGAAACAAAAGTATTGGAACACATCATTGTTTCTGTTTATATCAGGGTATTAAAAGTTTATCCTGATTTTGTTGGAGTCTGTCTCTACTTTCCAGGAAAACTTTCTGGACCTTTGATGTGATTTGAGAGTTTCAACAGTCACGACCCCACCTTTATCCCCAAATCATCCCAAAAGTATCAAATGGAGTACAATCGTTCAGAGAACACTAAATCTCAATGCTGGGGGATTAGCCCACACCTGGCATTAGGCCTGGTGCCAATAGGTTCACGTTCATCTACTCTGGAGAGTCCTTTTCTATTGGTAATACTTCTCTACAGGGACTAGACAAGCTGTGTGTGTATTTGTACATCTGTGTCTTCATTAGAAGGCCTGTCCACAAACATTTGGACATATTGTGTACCATGAATATGCACACTGTAGGATAACAAGTACAGACTGTAGACGGCACAATTTATCAGCCCCCCCGCCTTTACCTCGTCCATCAAAGGAAAAGGACCACCAGTGGACCACCAGATATTATTTGGCTGGTGTTACATTTCCAGCACAGCAGTGACACTGACATGGATGATGTGTGTTGTGCTGATATGATTATATCAGACACAGCAGCATTGCTAGAGTTTTTACAAATCTCAATTCCACTGCTGATGTGAGAATAGTCCACTAGGCCAAAAATATCCAGTCAACAGTGGCCCTGTGGTCAGAATCTGAAGGTCTAAATAATGACTAATTTAAACTGTGTACAGCTATGAATCATGGACATGTGTTATTATAGTTTTTTATGCTCTGACATGCTATTTTCTGACTATGCTCTATACATTGTAACTATACTCTGTATCCTATTCTATGGCTTTCATAGTATAACACACATTCATAAACTATAATAGTACAAAACCAAACCTAACCACAAGGAAAAGATTCAGTCTTACAGAATGCAAGCTTTAAATATTTATGGTCTCAAAATTCCACAGTTAAGTTTCACAGCAATTACGTTCACTATTGACATTAAGGTGCTTCGTTCTACCATAAATAATTAATCTAAACAGGGATCCGGTATCTCACTGGCAGTCTGCTGTTTTAAGAGTTCTGGCCAGATTTCAACTTTGTAAAGACTATCACTTAGCAGCAGCAGCCATACACTGAAGACCTATATCTTTTCAGTGTTATATCTTTTGTCTTAATATCAATCAGGATTGAATAAATTAATGTATTTTACACTATAGTGTCTAAAGGCTTTCAGTCATTCAGGTTGATGTGATACTGAATTAATGACCTGTGTAAGATGCTCATAAATTTGCATCAAGGTAAGACATTTCATTTTTTAACTAAGTAACTAAAGGTGGTGCTGCTTCTCGGTCCAGTAAAGTCCACCGTAACCAGGAGAAGATAATCTAGAAAATGTTATCACCTTTAGACTATCACATGACCATGACATTTAACATCATTAAAGAGAGCTGTGTGATCAGTGTTTTAGACAATGAGTGGTGTAGACCTGAGATCAGATATCACACATACCAGTGGAGCATCGTCCTGCGATAAGGTACACCACAGAGGTGAGGGGCAGACACATGAGAAGTTCATCTCCAATGTCTTGGCTCAAGCAAGTAAGTCAATAAGTCATGGAAAGTGCACATAAGAATTCACGACTGCCACACTGTAAGAAACAAATGTCACATCCCCTTCAGTTTTGGTTCTCAAGTTCCTTTGACTGTTTTATAACAGCTTGCATAGGTTTTATGCTGGTAAAGCTACAAAAATGTGAATATTGTGAAAAAATTATGTGTTTAAAAATAAATCAAAAAGGTAATAGTCATATATTTAATTTTCATTACACATAAAGTGACATATTTGACATCAGTTATTGTTTTAATGGTGATACTGTTTGAATAGTAATTTGCTCAAACATAAATGAAATCCCTCCATCCATCCATTATCCCACCCACTTAATCCATATCAGGGTCATGGTTAGTCCCCTACCACCTCACTGTGCACAGGGCATTGCATTACACTATCCCAACTAAGCCCAGGACAGGGCACCAATCCCATAAATGTAAGATTTTAATAATTTGATTTTCACAAGACAAGACAAGAGAAATTGATTATTCATGAGTAAAGTGGAGGAAATAATTATTTGATCCCTTGCTAATTTTGTAGGTTTGCCCACTGACAAAGATATGAACAGTCTATAATTTTAAGGTAAGATTTATTTTAACAGTGAGAGATAGAATCTCAAAAAGAAAATCCAGAAAATTACTGGATTAATCATTATTTCCTCCACTGTATAAGCCAAACTGATCAACAGTAAAATAAAAAAAGGCTTTGTAACTTTATGGGTAATTGTAATGAGCAAGGGGGTTGAGGAGGAGTCAAAATGCAGGGGTGGGATAAAAGTGAGAGAATTTTTAAATATCAAAACAAAACACATGGCTAATTAAAAAAAACAAACACTATGACGACTCATGGTGGACTAACAACATTAACAACATTAACAACATTCACTGAATGATGAGGGACACAGAAACAGCTTAAATAACAAGTGTAATCAAAGGGGGAATTAACAAGCAGGGCTGTGATAACAGACGAAACAGGTGCTGAACATTAACCTGACAGTATGATGTGATGAGAGCGGGGACATGAAACATGACATGGATGAAAACAAACAGTGCACATAGACAAAGACAGCACATGGGGAAATGTAAACAATTAGAACAAGGCGGCGCTGAGACAGGGCAGAGGTAGGAGTGTGACAGTAATGACTATAAAATATATGAGAATTTACCTTTCTGAATTAATAATAAACACCAATTAGCTTTTTGTCCCAATATTTGAATATTTGGACATGAGCTAGTAGTAAAGTTTGCATTTAAATGACACTATTAACAATAAAACAAGTGAAATCTGATTCTAAACTTACAACTGAGGCCATTTTTGCTTTGGAAGTATAATATTTTATTTCATAAATTTCAGGGGAAAAATCATCTTTTTAATTTCTGCCATATTTTTAGAATATACTGACATCAAAATATACTGGCAATGTCAAATCCATGTCAATAACATAGACTGTAATACAAATATATTTTTAAACTCACTTTAGCTCAAATCTGTGTTGTGAGGTTGTTTTAGAGTTTCAGATTGGAACTGTAAATCATTGCTAGGGCCAATATAGTACAATCTTGACTATTTGATCATGAGTCATCACTAAAACTGTAAAATAAAGCAGTAGTAAGTGTCTCCTGCAGATACCTGGCCTGAGTGCCATCTACAGTTGAAGAGCCATTCAGCCCTGAAGCAGATGGAGGAAGAATAGTTCACTGAAGAGGTTAGCATTGAACATCCACCATCCTGTACCATGCTGAAAGTCACCTTTCCTTCTTCCTCTAAAGCTTGGAACATCTTAAGTGTGCATAAGTGTGCATATGCCTGGGTGAGTTGGAGGGGACAAAGTGGAAAAGTAGTTGAGAGGAACTGTGGTACACGCTATGCTTTAGTTTGAAATAGTTCTACTGTTTATAATCTGTTTGCACCATGATATTAATTTATCCTTTTATTTAAATGTCTGCATGTACAGTATATTTAATTGGTATGGGGTTTCTGATGCATTTTATTATTTGCTGTAAAGAAAATTTACTGACTTCACTGACTGAATTTGGGTTACGTTTTGTTCTAAGATCTGATTCTGAGTACTATGTGATTGTAGTAGTGCTAACCAATGATAACCTGCTGTTACACTGCAGCAGTGCTGACCTATGCTAACTCACTGTTACCTGCAGTAGTGCTAACCTATGCTAACGTACTGTTAAACTACAGTAGGGCTAATCTATGCTAATCTACTGTTAGACTGCAGAAGGGCTAACCTATGCTAACATACTGATAACTTAATGATTTACATGAGTTGCTATATAATATTTTAGGGTTTCCACAATTAACTAGAGATGAAGTCCAGTGCTAAAATTAAAGAATAGGTGTAATTGTTTTTACAAGCAATTACTCAGCCCGTACTTTGCTTGTTTAAAGGTATGTAAGTCATTTAGTAAGTCAGAAATTAAGTAAACGGGTATGTAAATAACTTGCATTTCGGATTTTCCACAAAGGCACACTATTAGAATGCAAAATGGTAATTTTATCTCATATTATCTAATTGGCCATTTGGACAAAAACAACAACCATATATGGGCACTTTGTAGGTTTACAGTTACTGACTGTAGCCCATTTGTTGCTGCATAATTTATCAGCACCCCTTCATCTATCAACAAAAAGGGACCACCAGAGGACCACCAGTGGCCCATATACTATTTAGCTTTAATGACACTGACAGGGTCACATGTTCTGGGCACAAGAGCATTGCACCAGATTACTGGAGATCATACACACCTCAGTACTCCATCAACCAACAATGTTTGTGCCAACAGTGGTCTTGAGGTCAAAATATGACCACTGATGAAGGCTAACTAAAACTGTGAACATGTAGTATTTAATGGTTTTCACATATATGTAGCTGAAAACTGTGATGAAGGTAAGTGTTTCACTGACTCACTCGTGCTTAGCAGGCTGAAGATTCTCCACAAAGGGGAACTAGAATGTAATTTGCTTTGGTGTGGAAAATGGAAGAAAGAAGAAACTACAAATCTCCCAAGTGCACTTTTTTTGCACAAAAATAAAAACAGGAAGTGAAACTGTTTTTATTGAAATGAATTGCTTTGCAGTAGACAAGTTCATTATTTGTCATGACCAGTCCTTTAACTTGTACATCATAGATTAAACAATGCATCACTGGCAAATGTAAATTACAGCTGTGTTTGTCTTTGATGTGAGCTGATTAGGAAGAGACAGATGCACAAAGATCTAGTGCCACCCACAACAATAGCCTTAGTTTTGTACGCAAGGAAACTATTAGAGTGCATAGTGCCAATAAAATCAATTAATATTGTGAAGTTCATTTGTGTTCATAAATTAATTAAAAAAGGTAAACTGTCATATTTATATTCATTACATTTTTTTTTACTGTTGATCAGTTTGGCTTATAGCTCAAAAATCTAGAATCTCAAAAAATTTTAATTTCAAGTTTGAGTAAATTACTATTTAAACAGTATCAACAACAAAGCGAAAAGGCTTGAAATATGTCAGTTTACAAGTAATGAATATACAACTTATGATAGTTACCTTTTTTAATTAAACACAAATGAACTTTTGCACTAGTAATGTCTGGAAACAGTGGCAAGCAAGTGCCCACTGGAAACTGTTAGGTTTCTCTTCTTTCTGGAGTACATGGAAACACATTAAAATGATTACAGTAATCAGTGGCAGATAGTTGCTGATATGGTAGACAGCTTAGCTTGAAAAATAATTCCTTTAAAAAATAACCATTACTGCCACACCTTCATTTGCAAGGCTGGTCTCTTAGCTAGGGATAAGAAATAACCTTCAGTGACTGTACTTAAAAATAGAAAAAGAAAGCATTTTTCTTCTTCACAAGCTGACGTTGAAGTCATTTTCTTACTGCCTTTCTTAATTTCTGCAGAAAAAAGATAATTCGGTTAACTGTGCTTTTAAATAACATTCCCATTTTTCTTTTCCTTTTACTTCAACAGAACATTTTTGGTCTGATGTTTTAAGTCACTGACTGTGTACTTTGGTCCTGTTCCCTTCTTTCTTCAAAACAACAGATGAATTAAAAGTCAAATTTAATTATTATAATTAATTCATGAGTAAAGACTTCAAATAACACAGGGATAGCACAACAGTTGTCTTTTTCTCTGTCTCTCTGCGTCTGTCTATTCTATCAATCACAAATTATAATACACAACGTTACAAAGTCACCATGAGGACAGTCTGAATCTGACAAGCAGTGAGAATACAAAGTTTACTCTTTGATGTCTATATAAACTAAAAATATTGTGTTATTGTTACTTCATCTTGTCTGTATGAATGTATTACTGAGAATACATAGTCAATGTAATGGGTAATTCCTTCAAGGAAAGGCTTGTGTTTATAAGCATAATGTCATTTATGTCATTTAATGACTATAACTGCAATATTAGCTATCTGTTCAATGACCATAATAAGTGATAGACATCACAAAAAAGACATTTAACTTGTATTTTTGTAGCTAATTAATACAAAGACACTAAATGGCCACTCCACTGACTTTATAGTTCTACAATTACAGACTGTAGTTCATCTGATACTTTGTTAGCCTCTTTTCACTCTGTTCTTCAACGGTCCGGACCCCATCAAGACCACCACAGAGCAAGTATTATTTGGGTGGTGGATCATTCTCAGCACTGCAGTGACACTGACATGAAGGGGGGTGTTTGAAGCTGCTGGAGATGTTAAACACTATGTTAGCTCGCTGTACAGTCTGTTAGACACACCTACATTGTTGGTCAACCTTGTAGATGCAATTTGTGTTGGTCATCCTATAGATGTAGAACTACAAAGTGTACCTGTATGATCAGTGCAGATACAAGATATGTGTACCTAATGAAGAGGCCAGTGAGTGTACAAATTCCACATTTTTAGAAAGTGAAGGCTCCAGACGAAGGCCTGAGACTCCAGACTGATAAGTGGAAAGTGTTGGGAGTGTGAAGGACAGTGTGTGTTACTGTAAGCCTGTATGTACGTCATCCAACAACTCACCTCTCTACACTACACTGCTTTTAACCCGAATCACATTACACACAGTGCGTCAGGGAAGAGGTAAACCCTCGGCCTAAAGTGTTCATTACACACCACATCCCTACTCATATCACATTCATACACACACACACACACACACACACACACACACACACACACATGCTCACAAACATAAATACACTAGTGTTTTATATTCTTTACACATAACGTGATATATTTTTATGTTTTAATGTTGATATTGTTTGAACAGTAATTTACTCAAACTCCAAATAAAATATTTAAATAATTTGAGATTCTGTGATTTTATTTTATTTTTAATACACACTGCTTCTAATACACACACTTCTACACACTGCTGCAAACACACAGTAGTATCAAACTTTGGACACCTCTGTTTAAATGACAAGTTTTGCTGAATTTTTGAAGTTTTGCTTTACAGGAGTGCAAAAGTACTTTATGGGAAACTTTTTTTAATGGGAAAGTAGCCAAAAAAAGGTTAATGGTCTCATTGGTCAGACCTTAGGTCCTTACTCCTGCTGATTTCACAATCTTCCACGTGCCTCCAAGCTACCTACAGGCAAGTTTTACTGAACAGCACTTTTCTTTTTGCCACTCTCGCATAAAATTGTGATGGGTTAGGAACTTGGGTAACCATTGTTGAAGGCACATTGTGTCCAGTTTCAGACACTAAGTATCTAGATGTTCTCCCACACTGGTCTCCTCTAGTTTATGTGTAGGGCTTATTCTTGGCCGATTTATTGCCATGCCATACTCTTTCCTTTTCTTAAAGATTGATTTAACTGTAGAGGATATTAAGTGTTCATTATCCATCCCATTTTCAGTCACCTTGTCAGATAGTTGCTTGGTTGCTTGCCATCTCCACCCAATGATGAACCCAAGTTTGTGCTTGTTTACAGTACTGTAGGCACCTAAGCATATTTTTAAAACAGAAATAAGTGTGTTTTACTTTTTAAAAAACACATAAATGCTATAAAATATAACAAATAGTTTTGTAAAAAATAGCTATTTTGTGAGCGAAGTAACAGGGAAAAGGGTTCCAGATGTTTCACTCTATGTTCAAGCCAGTACATCGATTTTTGAAATTCATCAGCAGCACACTTGATTTAACATAATGAAGTATTGATTAACCAAAGCAGGGACTGGATGAGAATGACAAATTACACTGGACTATCATGAGAAAGGGGTTAAACCAACACATTCACATACAGATACAAAATCACTACTTACTGCATTAATGCTATTTGGATTTCTTCTAAAATTTGCATTTTTCTGAGCACATAAACATTTACTACTCAGATATAATGATGTACAGCTTTTTAACATAGCAACAGTGTTAAAATACTTTATTTCTGTAGTTTCACAGTCACAGTCATGCATGCACATAAACATATTTGCACAAAAATGTACACAAAGAAACTCACAGGATGCTCACTATTTCAAATACACACACACACACACACACACACACACACACACACACAGCGTTAGGCTTGCTCTCCTCTCCAGCAGGGTCTGATGGAATGTCAAGCGTCCAGTCTGGGCCGCCTGGGGGATGCAAATCTTATCGACTCTCATTTTTCCACTCGACTACACCTACCCTCCTGGGCCGTTTAGCATTGTGTACATCACTGTGAAGGAAAAGCCTCAGCCTTCAGAGCAAACACTCACCTGTCAAAAGGCCATCTCTCTCCTTTAAACACAGTCAGTGAGCAACTGAGAGCCTGAAATGTCTTTTCATTCTCATCGAAAAATACTTTCCCTTCATTCGCTTCCATTATGAAATATCTTAAATGCACTGAAGTGTCTTAAATGCAGACAATGTATCTGTAATTCTCATTTCTGGAGTGTTTGATAATGTCATATGATTAGTAATGATGTCACGTTGAGGCCCCTACACCCATGCAGGGAAGGGCATTTCGACAGACAGACAGACAGACAATCTAATCTTAATCCGCTTATGCACTGATCTAGGATCAATATACTTGCACAAAAACTAAAGCATCATTCATATCCAGTCTAAAGTAAACCTACAGTATATTAGGAACAGTGTTCTAGTTAGAAGACTTTGCTGAAATTAGTCCCATGATAGAAAGATGAGGTGAGGGATGCCCAGACTAATTACAGCATGCTACTGGCTCATAATCTCAGCTTGTGCTGCAACATACTGTACATGGCCACTGATCTGAGGCCTGTTGTTCTTTCATGATGATGGAAATTTAATTAGATTCCTATTTCCACCATCAATAATTAAACCATAGCAGCAATCAAATGGCCCAGACTAGACATCAGTGCAGAAGTTCATCAAAGAAGTGTTTGCAGCTTGGGTCATTTCCAATACTGCTCATGGAAGCAATACACTGAAGTTTTATAGGTTGTAAAAATCCATATGGAAGAATCCATAAGCAACTAAACAAACAGGACACACTGACCATATCATATGTTGTTTACAATTACTGCACAGTTTATCAGCATTTACTTCATCCTACAATGCAAAAGTCTCAAACCAATGACACAGTTATAGATTATAACACGTAGGGATGTAAACTGTAATATTTTCAATATATAAATGTGTATTTTTTATCCTCTATGTCTTTATCAGTGGCCCGTTTCTGCCCACAGAAACAGTGCTGGCTCAAGTAACTCCAGTAACACTGCTGCACTTGACACTTTCATATCAGATAAACAAACAGTAATATACCAGGTTGGTATCACTGTTTTGCTTACAATGGTCCACCATGAGAGTGACAGTCCTATGGTGGTTCCTTTCATTTGATGGATGCGATAGTGGTGCATCGCAAATTGTGGATAGTGGTGCATGCACAAATTGTGCAGCCATTGATGGGCTCCATTCAGCTGGAAGTTGTACACTTGTAAAGCAAAGTACACTTGAATGGTTGGTGTTGATGAATATTTTGAAACATTGAAAGGTCAATGAGTGCACATACAAGAGCCTAGGAACTTTCATGACTATCCGCACTCTTTCTGCATGCTTTCAGCAGCATTACAAAACTGTAATGTAAAACTGTAAGGCTTATAACCAACACCCATCTGTTCACATAATCGTTCCTTATTTGATATTTAATGCACTATGCAGCGTGTAAATATGATTAGCTTGATGTGTATCGAATAAGAAGACGTGTCAGATTCTGCAGCATAATTCAACAATCTAAGGAAGCATTTCAGTGGTCAATAAAGCTAAATGCACATAGCAAAACCAAATCATACTACATGCTTCCATGGCCTACGTGGTCTAAAATATTAACTTAATTTACGTTTTTCCTGCTTTTATTGGAATAACTGTCCAGAGAAGGCTTTCTACTAGATTATGGAGCATGGCTGTGAGGATGTGATGGCATTCAGTGACAAGAGCGGTAGTGGGTAAAGATATTTGATGATCAGCACCCCACCTCATCCCATTGGATCTCATTGGATGGAGCCGAGAACACACTTCCACTGCTCCACCGCTGAATGCTGGGGGGCTTTATACCCCTCCAACCTTCACCTGCCATTAGACATGTTGTCAGTAGGTTTGTGTTTATCTGCTCCAGAGGGTCCTGTTGTATTGACAGTACTTTTCTACTAGATAAGTGGTGCATTTGTACATCTGCAGTGATTGCTGACTGCATTCGATAGAAAATCCACAAACACCTGGATAAATAGTGCAATAATGCTTAAATATGACTTAATTGAGAAAATCAGTAACCTGTTGACCAGTGCCACTGCCACACTGTACAGTATCTAAAAACATTGACTTGTAAAGGTAAAGGACTAGGTTATATGCACGGTAGGGATCTGGTCTTGTAACCGGAAGGTCGCCGGTTCGATCCCCAGGCAGGTCAGGACTAAAGTACTCTTGAGCGAGGCACCCCCAACTGCTCTCCGGGTGACGTGGATAGGGCTGCCCACTACTAGCATGTGTGTTTCACTGCACAGATTGGTAAAATGCAGAAGTCAAATTTCCCCACTGTGGGACTAATAAGGTGATTATAAAATCCTACAATTGGAAAACGCTGCAATACTAACGCTTATGTAAAGACAGATTGTTCAGTACTGCACTTAGATTTTGAATTTGATATAATACACCACAGCAGGACATGTCTAGGCACATCGTTTTCACTAGTAGTCAAATCTGTTTCATTATTGTCAGGGGTGTTAAAACGGACTTTGGACAAGTACAAAAACACGTTAAGTTCTCATCACCTGTGCTATCTTAGGCATAGGCTTGCTGGAGTACAAATCAGATCATTATAAGGTGCCAAAGCAATTTCCTCAGAACACAACATAATCAAACACCGTTCGTTAAAAATGAAGCATTCAAAGACTCTTCAATAATCTTCAGATCTTCATGGATCTCCTGTAATTTTGGCCAGTATCCTGAAAGAACCTCCTCCATTTGCTTCAAATGCAAGCAATTGATTTTCTGCATCCCCAGGGAGAAAAGATTGTGTTTCATTTGCTGTGAGAGTTACAGGCGTTTGAAGGCATTAGTGCTAAAAATAGCACCATTGTAGCCGAGCCTTCAGGAAAGGCTGTGTTAAGTCATTACAGAGCTGACGGATGGATCTCCATTTGACTCTCCACCACGCAAAGCCCTATCAGTCAGCAGACAAGCAACGGGAGCATAATGACTCAGGCAAAAGGTTGCAGCTATATGCTCTCCAATGTGTAATTCAATTTAAAGTTTAACGTTGCATTGGCAAAGAGGCATAATGACAGACAAGACTGTGTAGATCGGCTTTGTTCTAGGCAGACTTCTGAATGAATGGATTTTGTGCATGGACTCTGATTGAAGAGCACACTAACCTAATCTCCACCAGATGGTCATTTTAAACCAGCTCCTTTGAACATGATTGAGATAATGCACCAGCATCATAATGCAGTGTTAATGCAGGATGGGTGGCTGCGTGCAAGATATCAAGGATGATGTGCACTCCAACAAAGGCCTTGCTGATTCACTTTACAAAGTCTCAACCAGAGTGTTTCTGAGCACAGCTGAGTCCCAATGGTCAGGAAATTGGAGCAAATGAAACAAAAAGAGATCAAATGTAATGAACTACTTGGTAAACCCTGCTTTTATATGACAAAACCACAGTGTAAGCACAAGTGCCATGTGGTTAAATAATCCTCCTACTGTAGTACTGACAGTATGATGAAATTAAAACTGACCAATAAATCTATTTTGTAATAAAGATGCTGCCATCACAAGCAATGACAAAAGAGAAGTCTTAATTACAGCTCACTCATAGCTCACTGAAGTACTGTATGTGGTATCAACGCTACTAGGCTTGGGGCCACTATACGGTGCCATCCCCATTGCCGTTAGCTGACAGAGCCTGTAGACATTGTCATATGCCAGTTAGGTAGACTACATCTGTTGACACAAACAGGAAGTCAAAGTTGGAAGAACAAATTGAAATCTATTGATGCAAAACAAAGGGAATGTAAATTTGAATTAATACATAATTCAAATAGATTTATTTAGTATAGTGACATGGCAGAAATAATTTGATGGGTTAAGTGCTTCTTCGTTACATTTGACAATCATATGGATGTAAGCGGGTGGATAAACCTTCAGCAAGCTCTTAGGAGACATGAGAGTCGTTTCTGCGCCCGTGCATGTCTCTCTGATCCATTTTGACAGGGTTAGCGTTGCAGGGCTGTTTTGCTGGAGCTAATGCACAACCATTCTGGGAATGGACCAATCAGAGCTTAGTGATGGTGGGGAGGAAGAACAGGGACTAACCCTTTGTTTGCGGTCTGATGGCCATGTGGCTCTCTGTAGTTTTGAGTGGGCTTGCTGCAAGCCAGACACTGCGGCCTACTTTCATTTTTAATCAGTGTCGCTTGAAGTCATCGCATGGACTACTGAGTGACTAGTGGCAGCGCTCCACTATGCCCACTGTTTAATATGCAGACAGCAGGGCAAGTGCATTGCGCCAAACCTTGATTAGGGGTATTTCCTACTGCGAGTGATGATACATTGTGCTTTTAAAAGGAAGAAAGGCTGTTGTCTTTCTGGTGGTTCCAACAGATTTTATAGCTTCTGTATCTCCGCTGATTCATTTCAAGCTCCTAGATGAGATTCACCGCAGCATGTGAGCCAGATTAGAGGTCCATTCACTGCTGGTTTGAGTCCACTGAAATCAGCACAAGTGAAAGGAAAAGAGAGAGAGATGGGAGTTAGCCCTGGCAGAACTGGTGGAACAGATGGTCAGGATGCCTCTGGATGGTATTCAAGAGGTCCTCCCTGAGCCGACCAGCTCTGTTTCATATGCAGTGGTATAGTGATGTTTTGGAAAGGCATATGCCCTTGATGAGCTATCACTTCTCCCATCTGCCACTCGTGCGCAGTTGTTCATAGACTTCATTACAACTGCTGATCAGGAGAAACCCAAATGAGGAAAATTTAAAAGTGTCCTTCTGAGCTGAAATTTAATTCACATTCTGGCCAATCACATACACTATATGGACAAAAGTACTCTACTAGATTTTAAAGCATTGCTGTAAGAATATGTTTGAATTCAGCAAAATGAGTGTTAGTAAGGTCACGATGTTGGATGATCATCAGCCCAACTCATCCCAAAATTATGGGATGGATCACCATGATTCCACTGCTCCACAGCTCAAATAGAGTGGGCTTATTTTTCACTCTACTCCACACCTGGTATCATGTTTATGTGCTCCAGAGAGTCCTATTCTGTCAGTACTTCTCTACAGAAGTGTTAATTTCGTTAATAATTATGATGAAAAATATTTGTTGACGTCCATTTTTTCACAACAAAAATGAGACGAGAACTAAATAAAACTAATATTTTAAAACGAAAACCATGACTAAAAGTTTTTTTTTTGTCAATGAATAAAAACTGCTGCCACAGAAAACAAAATGGAGTGCAAAGTAGTAGACTGAAAATAACTGGGAAAAACATGATGAACCTCAAGAGGCACTCACCACCATGAGCTTTACAAAAAAGCAAGCTAACGTAGCCAATGTAGCTAGCTAGCTACTAGATGTTAACTAGCTAGCTAATGGAAATGAATATGTATATCATTTGATATGTTTCATATTTGAATTTTTCAGTGTATAAAGGGGAAATGCGCAATTCGTTATCATTATTTTAGGTGTTTAGGTCACATAGATCACAAACACATCTAACTGGAGCCGTGAGACACACATACAGCCTCCGTAGCATTTTTAAGACAGTCATATAACGAAACTAAGGGGTAAGGCACATAAGCCATGGTAGTCCACATTAAGCACAAGTTAACGTTAACGTCAGCAGGAAGGAGTAACAGAAATGAGAAAAAGGCCAAACCCAACCCTTTCATTCTTAATCTAACCTTTACCATTTGTGACAGAAAGCTCCGAGGGCAGACTGCTCTCATGTGTCTGTTATTTGTTTGTTGTTGTGGATATTTAAGCAGAGTATAGTAAATATAAAAAAATTATTTTCTTGTTTTTAAGAGGCTGTGAAGGGATTGCTGTTAATGTGTGTGTTTAGTCACGTTGATACCAAATTGTATTCACATACTACATTTTGTCATGTAAAAGTTAAATAAACGTGTTTTAGAAAAAGAAAAATGGGCCAACTTTCTTCCACAATATCTGATGTCATTGTGTTATTAAATGTAACAAAAATTAAAGACTATTGTTTTATTAAAATAACAGTAAGCAGTTAAAATAGCTCTAATTTAAAATAGTATAACTAAAAAATACAACTAAAATATTTTTAACATTTAATTGAATAAAACTAGACTAAAACTAACAATAACTACATGACTAAAATGTGACTAAAACTAATATACATTTTAGTCAGAAGACTAAGACTAAAACTAAATCAAAGTCACCAGTCAAAATTAGCACTGCTCTATAGATAAGCTGTGTGTGCAATGTCTTAGCAATGTGTGCAACTTATAATTAGCTGAATGCATGTTGTTTGTCCACAAACATAATTAATTTTAATTGAATTTTAAAGACAATTAATTTTAGCCCCATGAACACAGATGTATCAAGCTATAGATTCATCCAACAACAAGCGGGAGTTTCCCCACAGACGCATCACTTGATCTTCAATTAAACCTGATATGGATTTAATACGCACACTACCCTCATTATTCTCACAGTCTGACTTCACTCCTAAACATGGCTGGCTGCTGACCGAGCCAAATACACCATTGTTTCACGACAGCCGCAGAAGTAACCAAAGAGGCTGCGCTGCATTAATAATTCATGCTGTCCTTTCAGAAGCAACCGTCCGGTTCTCACGAAGCACACCTACTGTACTGAACCTGCAGACATCCCTCCCACCTCCGTCCCACAAGCCCCACAGGCTGCCCTGGTGGCATTCACCCATGCAGGGGAGAGCGCACAGCGTAGAGTCTTGAGTCTGGAGCCCTGCGGAGTGAAATTCTGCACCCTCGCTCACCACATGCCTTATGTCCATCATCAGCTTCTCACAGCAGACTGTTACTATCCCATTATCTCTCTAGCTCCTACATACACACATGATCTGGTGTCACCTTCCACTTTTGGAAGGCACATTATGTTACAAAGCATTATTACACCACTAGCTACCCCTACCAAAGCGACAAACATACACTTTTCACTCATTGACAGTGAGCCATGTCAAGAAAACATGAATTAATGATGATGAAGGACAATCATATCAAAATAATTGCTCACAAAACATCAGTGTACCAGATGCTAGAAAGTCAAAAGGTCACCTGCTTCATGCTCGTAGGTCATAGATGGAGATAAGAAACCAGGAATTAGAGTCGTACAGACAATGCCAAGCTTCCTGCAACACAAGTCTACTGTAATGTCATTACATCCATTGACTCTTTGCTGATAATTGGTTGAACATAATTTCTTACTTATTTACTCTACACTACATTGATTAATTTTATTATCATAGTTACCATTGAGTCAAGGTTGTGAAATTGCAGCAGTAATCATTAATCAAGTATTGATAAAATAATGATGTGGGGAAATGGGGTAAGGATACTGTCCAGTTACAGGGATCCAGTCACAATAAGCCTGCTTTGCCACAGATTACAGTAGGCGAGAGTTCCAAAACTGTGGCTGTTTCCAACTTTTTAGAGACTGAAAAAATACAAAAATGTCATTGTGTTTCAACACTGCCAATTTGGAAAGTGAAAAAGTGATTAGAGATGTCCCTAACTTTGGGCTAAGATGCTGACACCATGACCAGAGGATCGCTAGTTAGAATCCCAGTCATGCAGTTTACCATCAACAGCCGGGGCCCAAGAGAGCAAAAATTGTCAGTGCTCTCACTCTCCCTATCATTCACATATTGCAATGTCCGCTGGCTCAGGTGTCTACTGATTGGTCCATTCGGAGCTGGTAACCCTGGGATCTCCTCCAAGAGTGTTAGGCTCACCAGTGACGGTGTATCAATGATAGTTCGAAAAGAGGTGGTGGCTATATCACACGCAGTGGAGGAGGCATGTGCATGTCTTCACCTTCCTAGAGTCAGGGACAGTGCAAAGTGATGGTGAGAGCCCCCTAGAGGATGGGATGGGTTAATTGGCTACTATCACATTGGGAAGGGGAGAAAATTGGAAAAAAAAAGAGATGTCCCTAACTCGCCCTCAAAAGCTTTTCCTTTTCTCACCCTACAACTAGCGAATACTGTCCATGCAATATATTTCTGAGAAATACAGTAAGGCAACACAGTTATCACTGCACAGCCCTTCATTTCTTGATTCATAGCATTTACCTATTATTTCACAAGTTATCATTATGACACAAATGTAGTCAAATCAACTCAGCTCAAATCAACTCTACTGTCACATGACATTAACACAGATGTTAAAATAATTGTAAGGAGCAACCTGATTGGATAAAGTGAGTAAACTATGAAAGGTGTGATACAGGTTCAGGGTAGATATACAGTATATCCAGTGTTAAAATACAGTGCCACATCAAAATTTAGATACATTTATTCACTGTTCATCATTATTCACAGCTTAATTCAAGGTCATACTTTATATTAATTACATGTGAAGTAACATATTGAACATAACAGGCTTGAAATATATAACTTTACATGTCTTGAACATAAAACATATGACAGTGTACCTTTTTTAGCTAAATGATGAAGATTTTCTCATTTTTGCAGATGCACTAGTATACGGTATGTGGGGCTGAGTGGTTTTCTTCTTGCTCATTATGTACTAAGTGGTCCACTGTACAATGTATCATCCACAAGACAGACACAACAAAATAAAAACAATAGTCTAATATATAATTTAACTTTGGTTATTGCTTGCCCTGGTTATCGTACAATTTGGTTATAGTCGATTTTGTTCTGGAAAATTTTGTCCCACTTATCATTCATCCACCTGGTTTTCAGTTATTGATCATTATAGTTATCATCAGGCACTTTAGAATAGATTAAAACCAAGGTTCCACAGTACCTGTGTGGATATGAATAATATGAATGCATAGACCATGGATTTTCAAAACTTGCAATAAGACCCTTTATGGAATCCCAAAACAAAAAAATTACAAAGAGAAAATTTGTAAATTTGTAAAAATTGCTTACCCGAACTGCCTGGTTGGCCTAGCCAAGGTTAGCCTAGCTTCTATTGTTCTAACACTTCTGATTGATGTATATTGTAAACAGTGTTGAAAATTAATTAGAAAACAACAGTAAGTAGCAATAAAAAGTTCTTTAAAAAGAGATAGCGGCTTAGTCATTGGGTTCACAAACCTCAGAGGAGGGGGGAGGAAGCACAAGAAAAAACTGCAGTGAGAGAAAGATAGTAATATTGCTGATTTTTTTTAAAGCTTGCATTTGTTATCAATTCCAGTCAGAATGCTTGGCCAAGGCACCTAATTTGTGGATAAACATGGGCAAAGTTTGAAAGTTTTAAAGCCAGGTAAACTGAATGTTGCATACCCTTTCCTCCAAACAAAGGAAGGCTCAAAATGGGACCAGATCATAGAAAGCAGACAAGCCTACCCATCTCATTAAGCAAATGCTTTTCCTTTTGTGTTTAGTAACTGTTTGCGTAGCCTTGGTAAAATTCAAATGAATGGACAAATCCTGGAGGACTGGTGAACTGGAGCTGGATTGATTAGAGAACTTTCGCCTGTTCCTCTCACGTTGTAGGTCCTTTTCTCAGTCAGTGTCAGAATGTGGCGTATCAAGCAAGATCAATGAGACCATTAAGCTCAAGAATATCATCCATCAACGAGTCTCTCTTTTCCTCACTTCCCCTGTCTGTCCCAAACCTTCTTTCTCTCCTGCTCACTCTCTCTTTGCTTGTCTTCCTCTATTCTTTCTCTCGCTCTCTTTCTGAAGCAGACCTGTAATTCATCATTACTGATCCCAACACAGTGCGTCTTCTGGCAGCAGTTGGATGAAAAGTTTGTTCATTTTCAGACAATGCCATCTAAAATAAGATTTTTGCAGCTTTTGTATACAATGAGCTGTTATTCATTAGTCCTAGATACTGATTCCAGGTTTTTTCAACCTAATCTGTTACACCTACATCCTACAATCAGTTACTACAGACAAAATAACTGTCCCAATTACAGAGAAACAGAGTGTATCGTTTGCTTCTTTACACAAATAACCAGGAATAATTTTAATACTAATGAAGACATGGTGACAAAATTGGGATTACATATACCTCAGTCTGTGTGAACAAGGCTGACATAAATGATTGCAGTGCGAGCAGATGGATGTTGCTTTCACACGACTAATATCCGTGGCTGTAGGAGTAGAGGCCGGCGCCTACCCATCTGTCTCCACTGGTCACCTGCAACTACAATGACATTAAAGCCCTCAGTTATCCTCATGGACATAGCACAGGACGTTAATAAATTCATCCCATGTGCAATGATCTGTGCATAATGTGTCAGTACACTGTACAGGAGGAGTGTTCATGGTGTATACTGGATAACAAACTCGATTCAGAAAGAACAACAGAAAAAGAAAGCTGCCAAAAAGCAGGTCTCCATACAGACCACATCACCACCTGTTCAGGAGAAAAGAACTACATGCTGGACATTTTCAGCATATGTTGTAAAATAAGTCTTTTTTACACAGATTGAGGTATTTTTACTCCAGATTTCATCATCATGTCTTCACTGGTATTAAAGTTATTCACGATTGTTTGGGCAAAGAAGCAAATGGGATACTTTGAAGAAGCCACCCAGCAGCTGTTGAATTCTGTAAACAGATGTTCAAGTGAAATACATACTATTGTAGAATAATTGTCCTGTAACTATTGCCCTGCCTTCGGGGATTGAACCAGTTAAATTTCGGGGTCAACCCTATTTCTCTAACCTTTAGGCCATGGCTGCCGCCAAAAATGGCGGTTAATTACACAATGTGTCCAAAAGTTAGTGGACACCTATTGTAATGAATGCATTAGGCTACTTTAAGTTGCATTCATTGCTGACACAGATGTGTAAGTGGACACAGCTTGTCTAGTCCATGTAGAAAAGTACAGCCAATAGAATATGACTAGAGGGGTATAAAGCTGCCCAGCATTGATGTGTAGAGCAGTGGACATGTGTTAAATGATGGTGCCCCATCCAGTACTTTTGGGATGAGGAGGGGTGGTGATCATCCTACATCCTGACCTTACCAACATGTGCTTTTCACTCAATGCAATCAAATCCTCACAGCAATGCTCCAAAAACTAGTAGAAGCCCTTTGTATAGTAGAGACACATACTCCAACAAAAGCAGGATAAAGTCTTTTAACCCTTGATTTCCAAAGAAAAAATTAATGAGCAGGTGTTCCGATATAGAATTAAAGTATGTTTCACATTAGATAGTAATTTCAAATGCTTATTTATATAATTCAGCAACTGCTCAAGTGAGCTTATAATAGGAGCCAAGCACAGGGAGGAAGATGAAAATGATTGTCAGCTGTAAGTGATGGTATTATGCAGATGCAGCGGATAGAGGTTAGGTTAGAAAATACTGGAACATTCCTTTAAGCAGTCCATACTTCATTCATGATGGCATCCTAGCCTCTTAGTTGTTTGCAGGCATGTAGTGCAGTGCAGGCTTGTAGTGTAGTTTCTATGCCTGGGCTTCATGGTGTGGGTGAATGACAGCGCGTCACATCTGCATGCAGCTTCACAGGATGCCTTTAATTCAGTGTGACTTCAGCGCGAGCTGCAGCAGCGTCTGTCTTCTCTCTCTCATCACGCCCAGGACAGGCAGAGGAGCGTGCTGGGTGCTGCGCAATGACATTCAGCCAAGACAAAAACACTAACACAGCTCAGGAAAAAGAGGGAATGAATGAAAATTCAAATGTGACTTCATGAATCCTGTTCCCTCTTAGGGATACGAATAGTACATAGCTGTATTTGAGGGTCTGCAGTGAATAAAGTGCAAGAATAGTAGCTGGTTATGCCCAGAAAGGCTTAATGGACCTTGGCATAGAAGTATTTCAAGAAACAGAACATTTACATGAATTTCCACAGAATATGTACATTATGCTGTGTTTATTTTTACATTTCTTCCATTCATCTCCAAAGAACCATCCATTGAAAGGTAACCAAGGGAACCCAGTTTATCCACTTAACCCTTTTGGCACCTTTATTTACACGAGTGATGCAAATTGTAGTGTTACTGTGTAAAAAAAGACAGGAGAAAAAAACAGGTTCATCATCCTCGCATGAGTGCTAAAATGCGTTTTGAACTCGAGAGAGTGGTGTCAGGGCCCGCAGGTGTAATGAGTCAATTAAAGTAGCTCAGGAGCTGACATCTCCATATGCTGTACAGTACCGGTCTGTCACAGGAGCCAATTATACATAAACATCTTCCTCCCCACGCCTGCCCTGGGACAACTAAACAAATGCACACCCCCTCTTCTCTCAATGCAGGGTCATGACAGCTTGCTAAAATGAACAGCTTGCTCACAGGACGGGCTGGGGAAGGCTAAGAGTGTGCACTTATCACTGGAGTGTGCAAAGGGTCTTTATAGCGACAGACAAAGAGCCAGCAGTCAGCTATTGATTTAGTCTCGCAGTGACATGGGGATTGCAAATCGATTTGCAGTAAGCTATTTGTATCCTCATTAAAATAGTGTTCAGCCACAGGTGATTTGCAGCTGAGAGAGAGAGAGAGAGAGAGAGAGAGAGAGAGAGAGAGAGAGAGAGAGAGAGAGAGAGAGAGGAGAGAGAGAGAATTTGATGTTGCATTGTGTTGAGCCTCCCGTCCAAAGTAATTCATCTGCTGCCCAAGACTACATTACTTTACTCAATCTGGTACAATTCAATTCAGTTGATCTATCCATGCTCCTCCCACAAATATATCCTTTCATAACAACTGCAGTTATACTGGACAAGCTTTACAGATTGCATGCAAGAATCTCATTATGTTACATAAAGCTAAATTTCCCATTTAAAAGGCTAAGCCAGCTAACTGCATTGCAAGGTCACTTTTAAATGGCTAATGTAATTTAGCCTCCTGCAAATAAATGCACTTTATTAGTTAAATAAATGGTATTTTTCCCATTCACTCTTTATTATTAAACTATAGAGTCACTGCTGCTGCTGTAATCCACTGCTGCCTTGACTGCACTGACAGGTATTTTCTAATATAAAGTGAGAGGAGAAGGCAATCGGTCAATTATATCAAACCTTGTAAGTTGTAAGCCAATAATATCAGACCACTTAAGTTGTGAACCAATCACATCAAACCCGAAGATGGGTCTCTTTGGTAATGTAAATAGGCATAAGTTAATAACCCTTTGGCTTTTGGCTAAAAGCATGCTAAAATAAAGAGTAGCCTTTACTTAATATATATATTCTTATACAATCAGTACATACAGTAGTTACAGAGTGAAAATATCTACATACAGTATGGATGTTTTCGTGGTGCTGGGCAGGAGGAGACGGATGCAGCGGTGATATCAAAAATGGAATTTTATTGACAAAACTCAAGACTGTGGCTATGAAATAAAAGACACGGAGTATGACTTAATTATGAATCAAAACAGGACATGAAGATACTACAATGACTCATGGTGACAATACAATGACTAATGATGCCTGTGAGACACAAGGAAAGCTATATAGCAAACTTAATCAAGACTCAGGGCTGTGTAATGACATGACATAACTTAGGGTGGACATGAACAGGACAAGCGGAAAACGTAAACATAAGCACATGGCGACAGGACGGCACATGGGAAACATAAACAAACAAGGCATGTAGATAAAGACGGGGAGAGAGAAAAGGCTGTGGAGGGAGGTTTCACAATAGATTTGAGGCAAATTATGACCAATATTCCTAGCTGATGAATTTTTAACCAAATGCTTGTTGATTGCGCTTGCTAACTTAAGTTTAACATGAAGTAACCTTAAAGAACAAGTGATGTAACGTCTTAGTTCGCTGACAAGTCAATTATTTTTAGACTCCAGTGAGTGTGAACACAGCTATTTACAGCTGTGCTTGAACGTTTGTGAACCCTTTAGAATTTTCTGCATTTCTGCATAAAGTTCTTAAAGTGGATTAAGAGAACCAAATCAAACAAATTAGACAAAAATAGATTTGGTCAATAATTTGAGAAAACTAATCAACTATTGCATGTCTGTGAGTAGCATACATATGTGAAGCTTTAGAATGAGCAGATCAGTGGGATGACAATCAGGTGTGCATGGGTGCCCTGTTTTATGTAAAGAACGGGATCTAGCAAAGTCTAATCTAATCACATTTGTGGAAGTGTGTCAAGGCATGAATAAAGAAGATTTCTGAGAACTAGAGTTGTTGATGTTCCTCTTGCTGGAAAAGGTTACAAAAACATATCTAAAGAGTTTGCACTACACCAATCCACAGACAGACAGACTGTGCACAAATGGAGGATATTCAGCTATTATTACCCTCGTCAGGAGTGACCAACCAACAAAGATCATGCCAAGAGCAAGGTGTGTAGTAGTCTGCAATGTCACAATGAATAAGATTATGCTATCAGGGATCATTTCTATAGTTTCTAACTTGGAAGTGTGATTTGAAAGCATTATGAGTCTCTAATCATAATTAAGCAGGATGGAAATAACAATGACAAATTTGCCAGCATGTTAAAGTTAATTTGATTACAAGAACAACAGCTACATCATATCTAACAGTGGTCATGTTCACATGCACATCAATAGTTCAATTTTAGTCTAAAAGTGTAATGCTATCTAAAACATGACCATGTAAACATCAGAGCCTGTTTGTCATGAACCAGGGATGTTAAACTAAGGGCTGGGGTCCTGCACAGTTTGGTGATGTTCCTAATCAAACACACCTTATGCAACTCAGCAGGTAACAAGCAGGTCTCATTGTAATATCAGAGCAGAGAAATCACCAAACCATACTGGACACCAGCCCTCCAGGACTGGAGTTTGATACCCCTGCCAGTACAGGTCTTACATTGCTAAAAAGGGCACTGCTCAAAGCTTTTTTGAGGGTTTATTAGGTGTGTAGTCAACCTTAGTTTAGCCCTATTAAAATATACAGACCAGACCAATATTGACTGAAAATGATCATCCATCAGCTCACATTGCATACCATGTGATGCCACCGACAAAACCACAAAATATGAAAGGGACATGCTATCACAGAGAGGATGAGATTGTTCCTCATATTAAATGTTTGATGAGAAATAAATAATAATATAAATTACTTGAAAAGAGTAAATCAACAACACAGTGCTGTGCAATAAAACAATATCGATTTTTTTCATGATAATTTCCCCCTCGATGACGATGATAATCCGGGACAATAGAATTCGATAAGCTTACATGGACAGTCTCCACTGAAATTAGACACACACTTACACACCAGGTGCAGAAGAACTGCAACAGAAACCACTTATAAAATAATAGTATTTATAGTTGTAATTGCAATTGTAGCAATATACACTTAGACACACGCTTATAATAAGATGCAACTTAGAAATTAGAAGTTTCCTTCGTATACAGTACGTGCAGGTTTGAATAGCATGCGTGAAGCAACCGGCAGTGACTTTACCGTCTTATTCATATAAAATAAAATAAAATTTATAGTCTATATAAATTTATAGACAGTCTCCACTGAAATAACATTTTATTCTAAATTACAACAACAAAATATGCTTTATTTTTTCTGTACATTTCATGTAACTGAGTTTCAGCGTGTATCAGTTTTCACAGAAGCTCACCACGTGTGTGTGCATGTGTGTGTGTTTGTGTGTGTGTGTGTGTGTGTGTGTGTGTATACGCGAGTGCAAGCCCATAGCATGATTCCTGCTCTATAATTATATAAATATTTTTTTCCTTCAACCTTTGTGGAAAGAGGATTTACACTCAGTAAAACTCTGACTGAGAGTCTGTGTGAGAGACAGTGTGTGAAGACGCCCTTATTTTGCATAACAACAAGCAGCGGAGCGAGGTGTTAATGGCTCACTTTCCAGCGCAGGGGAAGAGAGTCTGCAGAGAGCCTGCTTTCATGACGAAAAATTTTCGTCAGTTTGGGAATTTGTTCGTTTCCATTTCATGTCTAAGCAGCTTGACAGTGAGTTCAGAAGTCTAATACTGCTGCTTGTTAGCTCCTCCTCACCATCTTCGCCAAAATGCACTGTTGTGTTTAAGACAAGCGTGTGATTGGAGGAGAGCGTAGTGGGCCGGGTGAGAGAGCATGAGGTCACTGTGTGCTCCTCTGTTTGTGTGAGAAGGAGAAGGAGGGGAGCTCACTGTGTGTGTCTGTCAGCCCAAGTGCTAGTATTAGCCTGTTAGCTTGGCTCTCTAGCCTGTTGTTATGTTGGAGTGGCTGTGGCCGACAGCAATCATTGTAAGTTTCAACAATAAAGCGATGACTGTAAACGTCTTTCTCATCCATCCTTTTAACGAGTCCAGCCGGATGCTACAATATTATGTTCTGTTAATATTTTAAACAGTAACATTTCATGTATTTAGTCTGATGTTTTTAGAAAGATGTTGTTTAAAATTATGACAGTGTTAGAAAATTTTATATCATGATAATTATCGAGATTGATCAAGATAAAAAAATGTATCATTATAAAATTTTTGGCCAATTTTTCTACAATAAGACATTTACCATTGTAAACTCAGCCTATGCGAGCATATAACATACATGTAACTGAGACTATAAATGACCTAGTTTGTACACAGCTCTTGTAAACGTAGTGGTTCAGTTTAGTTTCTGAGACTAAGAATTTTGTCTGGCTATTGTGTGCATGTAAATGTAGTCATTGTGACCTTTTACATGCATGCACATTAATATGATCTGAAATTAATAACACACTATTACTAAAAAAAACCTGTACACGATGTACATGACAGTATCTCATTAGGTTGAATGGGTTTTATCCCAGCCTTGAAACAATCTCCCTACAAAAGAATGCTTTCAAGGGCGGAGCATGGATAGGTCAATTCACTTCTGTAAGCCTGATTAGGCAGAGCACTGGTAAAGCTCAATGAGAGTTTTGTTTATAAGGAAGTAACAGCTAATGAATATGATGTGAGCAGTGAAACACTACATAAAAGAATTTTACAAATGAAGCCATTACATTTCCTGTAGTGTATTGGATCTACCAACTGATGTGTATAGAGTGGTCTCTAAATTCCCCAGACCTCAATCTGACTGAGTATCTGTGGGATGTGCTAGAAGCTCATGCATCACATCTTACAGAAGTTAAAAGGATCTGCTGCTAATGCATTGATGACAGACTGACCACAGAACACCATCAGAGGTCTTGTAGAATCCAAAGTCAAAGTGGTTCCGGTGGTATACGGAGGACAGCATACTAGTCATAATAACATATTGGTTATCCAAAGAATTTGGAATTGACCAAAGAAAAACTCTCAATTCTTTTGAATTTCCTAGCAATTTAAGCTCAAAATCATGACTGAACCAACAGAAATGCTCCAGAAATGCTTTCAATACATATTACATTAACTTACATTGACTGTAAAGAACTTTTTTACACTGCAACAAGTTTTGGAGATACTTGTTTTTCTTTGGACAGTGGCATTATCGTCCTGCCAAAGCATTTATCTTTTCCTACAATGATTATAATTTAAGTGCGGACTTTATGCTTATGAGTGAAAGCAGTGAAAAACAGCCTAATGCTTCACACAAGAGAATTTACAGTGCATTTTAGTGCTAATCTGCTCTTAGAACACTTAGTAAGCCGCAGACAGCTCTCGAGCCTAACATGTGCGGCATAAGTAAAGCACAAAGACTCCATCTGTTGAGCTGCCACAAACATATTGCACAAATTTGCCTTGACCAGGCCTGTCCATCTTCATCGAGGTGCCTCCAGTCCAAAAAAATCAAATTACTAAATGATCTTTATTCATAATTCATATGGTTCTTATGAATAGCCGCTCCTTGCTGTCCAGCAGTAATGCATTCTCAATTGATCCAGATTACTCCCAAACATGCTTGATGTCTTGTTAGTTGTGTGTAATGTTGTGCTGCATTCTCCGCTAAGTACGATTCCGTAATGGCAGTAATAATGCCACAATAATGAAGCATAATCTCTTTTCTTTCTTCTGGTACATATGTGGAGGCAAGCCTGCTCCATATTAAATTCCATAACTAGCCGAGATAGCTGCTGAATTGTAGTGTAATTCTCTTTCCTCCCCCTACGCCAGGTGCTGCTAAATTGCAGTGTTCAGCTGAGAGCTGCTCTACCTGCCAAAGCCAGTGATTACACCTCCACTGTTATGCAATGTCTGTTTTATTCCTTAGCCAGAGATCATTGTTAGAGATCCTCTCTCCCTCTCCCTTGGTCTCTGTCTGTGTCTCTCTCTCTATCTCTCTCAAATGTTCCCTCAGCACAGTAACTCATAATTTATGAAAACAGTGAATGCCTGCATATAGTAACGTGTGCAGGGAGCAGTTAATGTATGAAGTATTAAAGAGATGAGCTATCTTTACAACGGTCAATGAACATTGCAAGGCTAAAAAAAACCACAGGATTTTATAAGGTTGTCCACTACCGCAGAAGTAAAACAAGACAATTAGTCTATATATGCTCCGCCCACAAATGTCTTCTTTCCTTGCAAATGATGGTAGATTGGACAAGCTTTACAGAATCTTTTAAAAAATCACATAAAGCCTAATGGAAAATAATGGTTGACTGATTATCGGCCCTCACAGATAACTGGATATTAGCCCTTTTCTGTTTGTTTGAATGAGCCAATCAGTGGTGGCTGGTGAAAAATATTTTAGTTGGGGCTGTTTCAGTCACATTCAGTCAATTTCCTAATTATTATACAAACCGGATTCCAAAAAAGTTGGGACACTAAACAAATTGTGAATAAAAACTGACTGCAATAATGTGGAGATGGCAAATGTCAATATTTTATCCGTAATAGAACATAGATGACAGATCAAAAGTTTAATCTGAGTAAATGTAACATTTTAAAGGAGAAATATGTCGATTCAAAATTCCACAGTGTCAACAAATCCCAAAAAAGTTGGGACAAGTAGCAATAAGTGGCTGGAAAACGGAAATTGAACATATAACGAACAGCTGGAAGACCAATTAACACTAATTAGGTCAATTGACAACATTATTGTGTATAAAAAGAGCTTCTCAGAGTTCTCTCTGAAGCCAAGATGGTAAGAGAATCACCAATTCCACCATTGTTGCACAGAAAGATAGTGCAGCAATACCAGAATGGTGTTACCCAGCGTA
>BRDA01004771.1:8149-23051 GCA_036984385.1 Crenuchus spilurus
AGGAATATTCCGTACTAATAGAGTAGTTACAGTAAATCTTCTTGTATAGACCTAACCATGTACAAGGATATCTACGTGAGTAACTCACAATGGTTGACTGGTATCATGACCTCGAGGGGACCCACGAGTAAGCCCAAGGTAGGACCACTGCCCAAATCCTTAACTAACTACCCGGTACTATGATGGAGATCTTAAGGAACCTTTTTGCAGGCTACAATAACGTTCTGCAGTTTGTCCAAACCATGGAGATGTATAAACTTCTGGGTGTGCAGCATGTAGTGATCTACAACACCAGCTGTGGTCCTGACCTGGAGAAACTCTTACAACACTACAAGAGAGAAGGAATTCTAGAGGTAGTATCATGGCCCATCAATCAATTCCTAAACCCGTCACCAGGATGGAACCCGAATGAGCACCCAGGGGAGCTCCAGTACTATGGTCAGTTGGTAACACTCAATGAGTGCATCTATAGGAACATGTACCAATCCAGATATGTTCTTCTAAATGACATTGATGAGATAATCATGCCTTATAAGGATGCTAACCTTCCATTACTGATGGAGAGTCTCCAACAAGAGCATAAAGATGTGGGAGTTTTTCTTGTTGAGAACCACATTTTCCCAAAGACACAGTTTGAGGAGAATGGAAAGTACAAACGGCCAGAATGGAAACATATACCTGGCATTAATATTATGGAACATATTTACAGGGAACCAGCCAGAAAGAATGTCTTTAACCCCACAAAGATGATCATCAACCCAAGGAGAGTGGTGCAGACATCAGTGCATTCCACACTTGTAAACTTAGGAGGAGTCTATAGAGTACCTTTTGATGTGTGTCACATTGTTCATGTCAGAGTACCTCTACAGGGTAGTCTTTCCAAACAACAATTGCTTGTTGACACAAGGGTGTGGGACTTTGAGGAAGAACTAATAACGAATGTTGATGAGGCCCTGCAGTCTTCAGGTTTGCTTTAAATTCAAGATTGATGTTATTTTTATTGTTTATCTGCTGAGGACTGGTCTATCACAACTATAATTAACTAACTCCAAATCCAGAATATTATATATATTTAATTTGTCAGCTATAGACTTTTTTTAGTTTGAAAACACTGATGATGCTACAGAAAAACCTGAGGGACAAAGCTCAGTGATGTGCTATTGTTTACAAAGAGGAAATCAGGAAAGACTGTCTACAGCATTTCAAACACCACTGCTGGATCAAAGGGTTACTTGGAAACATAACATGATTTAATAGCCTTATGTAATTATAATGATCAGGATGTGACTGCAACAGATTTCATTTTCTTCTTTAATAAATTAACCCAGGGGAGCTGCACTGATAGTAAATAAAAAGTACTGTTGTATTATACTGATCAAAAATAAAACTTAAATGAATATGTTTAGACAGATACATTGTACTTATGCTCTTTTATGTTATTTTGTAAAAACTGCTCAGTTTGAAGTTCTAAGAATATTTTACAGAAATATTGATGTGAATATACATTACTTGCTGCAACTCCTATCAACCTGTGTTCTAGGACTGGAAGTAGTATCATTGTATTACCAAATGCACCAATAATACCAAAGAACCAGTGCAATATATGTGATGCAACATATTTGATATCTGATGTTTTTTCAAGTTAAAAACTTTTACCAGTTGCTGTTAACATCTACTTTGCAATAAATATTGCTGAAGTTGTTCAAACCTGATAAAGGTTAAAAGTATTAAGAATGTTTTCAATTTTATTTTTTTAATATTCTAAAAGAAGTTTGAATCATTGTTTAGTGTTTTGAATTAAATCAAATCATTGTTAAAGACTGCAGTTGAAAATCAATTAATTGTTGATGGCTGACATCCAAAATTTTCATACTCCTTGTTCTGTAATAGATAAAAATATTTTTATATTTTATATATTTTTATATTTGTATATTCCAGTTAAATATTTTATTTCTTTTAAGATAAATGTATTTCAAATTTAATGACTGTATTATTATTATTATTAACAGTATATTTGATTGGTATAATGTTTAAATATTTTGCACTGTAGAAAATAAACTGATGAAGGAATAGAAAATGTAAAAGGTGACCTGATACTGTTTTTAGCAGATGTTTTTTTAAATCATACATACAACATTTAATTTAACTTTGTTGTTTTTTTGCTGCCAATATTTTAGTACATTTTAGGACAAATTAAGCCTGTATTATATGTTTAGCACATGACAGATGTTCTTACTGAACATTACTTACATTGTCTTATTATGTTACATAGGTAAGCTAATTTAACTAAGGTAAGCTAATTGATATAGTGTTGAGTGTCTGGATGAGAAATTGGTCTGCTGTGTGGACGGCTAAACTACGCTACACAACACTATACCAGCTGCTATCTAAAGGCAGGGACACATGCAATTTTACTTTCTAAATTCCCAAATTATTATATTGCTATACTGTTATTTGATTTTTCATATATTCTTCTTCTTCTTCTTCTTCTTCTTCTTCTTCTTCTTCTTCTTCTTCCTCTTCCTCTTCCTCTTCCTCTTCCTCTTCCTCTTCCTCTTCCTCCTCCTCCTCCTCCTCCTCCTCCTCCTCCGCCGGATTTTTGACGCGCTTCTTGTCCCGCAGTTTTGGAGATATCGACACCGTTCCAACTCCAGATTGTTCGGTCCGATTGTGTGATCTGGGCTTGTTCACAGAATTTTTATCGGATTTACGGTTTTCCTAAAAACTTCCTTAATCTGGGATTTTTTTTCCCATAGAGAATGAATGGGGAGCAAAAATGCATGCTCATCTACTGTACTTTTGCTTGACCGACTTCCACCATTTCGGATACACTATATCAGGGCAGGCCCCTGAGCACAAATTCACTGTTGTTTTGACCCGTACTCGTTTATTTGTCGTTTTATTGCCATCCCTTTTTCGTCCCATTGACCTCCATTCATTTTTGGCCATACCAAACTCCACGCTTCCATTTGCGCGACAACAACCAAAATCGATATACTACATCATGGCAGGTAACAGAGCTCTAGTCCAGAGCCATACTGACCCGCACTCCTTTTTTTGTCATCTTTTCTTCCCTCGTTTCTCCCATTGACTTCCATTCATTTTCACATACACTCAAGCTACAGAGTTTCTGTCCCAACAGCCACCAACATTCATGTACTCCATCAGGACAGATAACAGAGCTGTAGTGCAGGGCCATACTGAGACATGGCAACTGCCTTAGGTCCCATAGCAACTGCATTGGGTGCCATAGCAACCGCCTTGCAGCCCATAGCAACGGCCTTGGGTGCCATAGCAACTGCCTTGGGTGCCATAGCAACCGCCTTGTGGCCCATAGCAACCGCCTTGCGGCCCATAGCAACGGCCTTGGGTGCCATAGCAACGACCTTGGGTGCAATAGCAACGGCCTTGTGGCCCATAGCAACGGCCTTGGGTGCCATAGCAACCGCCTTGGGTGCCATAGCAACCGCCTTGTGGCCCATAGCAACGGCCTTGGGTGCTATAGCAACGGCCTTGTGGCCGATAGCAACCACCTTGGGTGCCATAGCAACCGCATTGGGTGCCATAGCAACGGCCTTGGGTTCCATAGCAAGGGCCTTGGGGCCCGTAGCAACGGCCTTGGGTGCCATAGCAACGGCCTTGTGGCCCATAGCAACGGCCTTGGGTTCCATAGCAACGGCCTTGCAGCCCATAGCAACAGCCTTGGGTGCCATAGCAACGGCCTTGGGTGCAATAGCAACTGCCTTGTGGCCCATAGCAACGGCCTTGGGTGCCATAGCAACGGCCTTGGGTGCCATAGCAACGGCTTTGGGTGCCATAGCAACGGCCTTGTGGCCCATAGCAACGGTCTTGGGTGCCATAGCAACGGCCTTGTGGCCTATAGCAACGGCCTTGGGTGCCATAGCAACGGCCTTGTGGCCCATAGCAACGGCCTTGGGGCCCATAGCAACTGCCTTGGGGCCCATAGAAACCGCCTTGGGGGCCATAGCAACTACTACAGATACCACAGCATCACCTTACAAACCAACTGGGATACCTTAGCTTGTGGGCCATTTTAGCAATGCGCAATATCCCGTGTTTCCTTCAGGAAATGCACTTTTCTAGTTTATTATGCACTTTTTGAGACATAATATGCATTAATTGGCAGTTTTAAATTGTTTATTTATGTATTGTTTGACAAGTTTTAAGCTGTCTTTATATTCTGGTCAATGTAGTGACCTAATACATGGCATTTTGGCAGTCTAGTGAAGTGACTGGTGTTGCATAGTGTAGTGGCTAACACTGTCGCTATCCACCCAGCAGAATTGAGGATGCATTTCACATTCAGGCAAGCACTCAATATCCTGAGCAAATGACTGTAAGTTTATTAAATAATAAGTAAGTCTGACTACGAAAGCAGCTAAACCACTGAGAACATTCTGAAATCTTATGGCATCATGTTGCCTTGACATTTTCTCGACCTTGTTTACTTTTTACTGTTGCCACTTTATTGTCATACACAGAAAAGTGTAAAATCTTTTCTACTGTTGTTCTGTTGTGAATAAGCTGGGGCAGATTTCCATTTTGCCACATAACATAAATGAATGAAACATAAATCCTATTACATTAAATTGTTATTGTGTTGCAAATAAACTTTTGTATTGAATTGTACTTTTGTTCAATTCCTGTGCTGTTGAAAACTGAAAACATTAGCTTTGGCCCAGAGAAGCATTTCTGGATTTTTTTTTATATATGGCTTCTTCTCTGCATGAAAAAGCTTTAACTTCCATTTGTGAATTACATGGTGAAATATGTTCACAAAGATGTCTGGCAGTGTTTCTGAGCCCATGCAGCCATGTTTTTTTATGTCATTTAAGATCACAAGCATCCAATATTTTGGCCACTGGCTTTATCACTTGTGCACAGGGATTTCTCCAGATTCTCTGAATCTTTTGATGATACTATGTGCTGTAGATGGTGGGATTTAAACATTTTTTCCCATTAAGAATGAATGGGGAGCAAAAATACATGCTTATCTAAAGTACTGCTTGACCAATTTGCACCGTTTCGGAAACACTATATCAGGACAGGCCCCTGACCAGAAATTCACTGTTGTTTTGACTCGCACTCATTTATTTGTCATTTTCTTTCCATTTATTTTTCATCCCATTGACATCCATTCATTTTCACCCAAGCCAAATTCCTGGTATACTAGGAAAATTGATATACTACATCAGGGCAGGTAACAGAGCTCTAGTCCAGAAACTTTTCATCCCTCGTTCTTCCCATTCATTTTCACATAGAGACAGGGCAACTGCCTTAGGTCCCATAGCAACCGCCTTGGGTGCCATAGCAACCACCTTGAGGCACATAGCAACCGCCTTGGGGCCCATAGCAACCGCCTTGGGACCCATAGCAACCGCCTTGGGGCCCATAGCAACCGCCTTGGGCCCCATAGCAACCGCCTTGGGCCCCATAGCAACCGCCTTGGGTCCCATAGCAACCACCTTGGGTCCCATAGCAACCGCCTTGGGTCCCATAGCAACCGCCTTGTGGCCCATAGCAACCGCCTTGTGGCCCATAGCAACTGCCTTGTGGCCCATAGCAACTGCCTTGGGTACCATAGCAACGGCCTTGGGAGCCATAGCAACGGCCTTGGGAGACATAGCAACGGCCTTGTGTCCCATAGCAACGGCCTTGGGTCCCATAGCAACCGCCTTGGGTGCCATAGCAACCGCCATGGGTGCCATAGCAACCGCCTTGCGGCCCATAGCAACGGCCTTGGGTCCCATAGCAACGGCCTTGGGGCCCCTAGCAACGGCCTTGGGACCCATAGCAACCGCCTTGGGTGCCATAGCAACCGCCTTGGGGACCATAGCAACCGCCTTGGGGTCCATAGCAACCGCCTTGAGGCCCATAGCAACGGCCTTGGGAACCATACCAACGGCCTTGAATGCCATAGCAACCGCCTTGGGATCAATAGCAACCACCTTGGGTGCCATAGCAACCACCTTGAGGGCCATAGCAACCACCACAAATACCAAAGCATCACCTTACAAACCAACTGGGATTCCTTAGCTTCTGGGCCATGTTAGCAATTCGCAATATCCCATGTTTCCTTCAGGAAATGCACTTTTCTAGTTATTTTTATTATTAGTAGTAGTAAATATAATGTAAGAAGAACATTATACAACAGCTTAGCAACCACCACAGTTACCCTAGCAACACCTTAGCAACCACCAAAGATACCATAGCAATACTCTATGCTGCTAGGCTATCTGGTATGAACTCAATCTGGTATGATGTGAACTCCAGATTGTTCGGTCCAATTGCGTGATCCGGGCTTGTATACAGAATAATCGGATGCATGGTACTTATTTGCAGTAGTAACACACAAATAAATTATTTTAAAAATCATACATTGTGATTTCCAAACTTTTTTCTTTTAGATTATGTCTCTCACAGTGGACATACACCTAAGATGAACATTTCAGACCCCTCCATGGTTTCTAAATGGGAGAATTTGCAAATTTCTTTGTTCAAATACTTATTTTCCTCACTGTATGTCAAACTGATTGTTAAAATAATCAGAAATCACATGTTTAATTACAAAAAATCAGCTAAAGAAACAGGAATATATAGTTGTAAAGAATGTGTGAATAAATAGTATCAAACCTCCATTCATCCTCAGTTACATTTTAAGAGAAAAATGATCACACTAAAAGCATGTGAATAAAAGATGATCACAAGTGAATCAAACTGAAGCAATACAATACAATAATCAAATAGTGTCACCATGGGGCGATCCCATGAGTAGTTCAACTAATACACAATTCTATATGTGTATGTGTAGAGTGTTAGTCATCCATCTTGGGTTGCGTCTCAGCAGTAGGTGATTTTTTAACCATCTGGCCTGGACCTAGAACAGTCGGATGGGTGAGCAGGCTAGTCTATATGAACAGGGAGAGAACAAGAGACATTACCATGCACACTGTTCAGTTTCTCAATCAACAATTGGGTGTGTTCCACCAGAATGGTGACCATGTCACCTGTTAGGACCCAAATTTAAATCCTCCTGTGAGGCTATGAAACGCATAAGAGCTTGTGCAACTGTGTCAAGAGAAATAGTGGGCTTAATAGTTACATTTGAAGTTGATTAGAGAATAACCTCATACACAGAACAGAGCTGGGCAGTCATGTGTTGAGTGGTAACTTTATGCAAAATGTGAGACACTCGGTGGGTGCGATGGAGCACCAAGGGATGTAACAACGCTATTTTCTCTGCATCTTGTAACAAAGCGCATGCAGCAACTGCATGTAATCAGGCTGTAAAGCCTTGCAATACAGGGTCTAAAACTTTTGACAGGAAGGCACAGGGATGGCGGGGATCTCTACATAACAAATCAGGCAATATAAATAATTTAGGGGTTAATTTGTAAGGATGTAAAGTGGAGTGTGGCATTTTGGTGGGCAGTATTATGATGAAGTGAAATAATAGTGTTAGTGTCAAATAGCACAATGAGTCTTCTATCAAGAAAAAAAAACACACAACATAAGCAGCAAACCACCCGCAGCTATAATATATGCATAAAAATAGCAAAAAAATTATATCAAGGTATAAAAAATGAAGTTACACAATCACAACGCCTGAATACAATTTACAATCAGTAAATAAAATCATTATGTGTGTGTGTGTGTGTGTGTGAGATAGAACTTTCTGTTTACAATATTAATTGATTAGATTTTGTTAAATAAATGTATCGTCTGGTGATGTGTTGTAAAAATAAGGAGCTGTTGATGTTGGTTGGCCTGTGGTAGACAGGCCTCTGTGCTCTTCAAGGCCTGATAGGTCCCTGCTTGACCGCAGCAGTGTCAGATAAGGTAGTCACTGAGAGAACTCTGCACACAGAGAAGAACACAAACAGAGGCAGATAACGTCTTATATACATTTATGTTTTAGTGGTGGGTTTAACCCTTCCTGCATGCACCCAGTGGGGTGTGTCAGCTGTCCGTACACTGCAATCCTAGGATTCAATGGTTTAATTAGTACTTTATCACCTGCTTTTAAGAAGTGTGTTGGGTGTGTGTGTGTGTCAAGCCTGGATTGAATTGAAAGTTTGGATCAATTTGGTTGCATATTCACACCTTAATTTATGACACCTTGAGCCAAACATTTTTAGGTAAGACTCAGGTATTGTTGTCACTGAAGAGGGATGTACAAGGCCTCTGAAGTGTAATCTATGGCTTCGGAGTCAGCTAGTCTTGAAACTAATGTCACAAAGCATGTGTGTGTGGAGCCATGAATTTAGGAAGAGGAGAGCAGGCCTGAACCTCAATGACGTGTCTTATGCACATATGAACATATGAATCTAACACCCCCAGACCAATAGAGTGAGTATGTGTGTTTCACTGCATATATGGGTTAAATGAAGAGGTCAAAGTCTAGCTGAGATGACTATAACTGTCAGTGTAAATGATGGTGTATGACTGAAAGAGAGACATACCCCACTCTGTAATAAATTTAGCTTTCTTATCTCACACCTTGACTCTTGTCTGAGTGGTTTTCAGTGCTTCATAATTGGAAGAGGTGACTGAGAGGACAGCGGTTGGACTTTAGAAGAGTTTTCATCGCTACAAACTGCAAAAGAACTTGACATTAAATGTCACTTATACATTTATCACCACTGTGCATACCTTTCAAATCCAAGTACAGTACCATTCAAAGGTTTAGTCTCACTTTTTATAGTACTGATAATTAGAAAGGAATTGCTAGCTGTAAGACTTCAAAATCTGGCACTAAAATGCCTGTCTTGTTATTGAGTTAAATGAATAATTTTCCTTCTGCTCCTTTTGCAACATTACATCTCAGACTCTGTTAGCAGAAAGGCTTGTTTTCATTAAAACCAGCTGTCTAGAAGGAGGCCTAAGATCCCTGCTGTGTATAAACTCAAACTACAGATTAAAACAATACACAACAGCTTATGTTCATACCATTAGAATACTTGGAAAAGAGAAGGTGGCTGGTTTCATGTACTACAGAAGAAGGAACAACATTTGCACACCTTCAAGAATTCCTACAGTTATGGAAATTGTTGTGAAGACAAAGATATTCATAAAATAGTAAATGCATATAATACATAAGCTGTTTCTGGAGAGACTGTTAGATAATGATTAACATGTAATGAAATGGCAGGCCTGTGCATTGATGTGATGTAGGTGTGGACAAATGACATGTACAATAAATGTGGAGGATGTAAACAAACAGAGAGCACATGGAGAAATGTAAACAAATGCGGCACATGGACAGAGATGAGGACAGGGAGATGTGAGAGGCGGGAGAGTTACAGGTGTATGCTGAACCAACTTAAAAAGAAAGAAAAAAGTGATGCGCCACATAAAATCGGGTAGAGCCGTGGGCTTCTACTTGAGCAACTGACCTTGTCACATTTTTGATCACCTGAACTGAGAGGTGCCCTTAATCAGAGCACCCACTGCAAGTATTCTCTTGATTATTACATCAATTAATTGAATAATTGGATAATAAACACTCGTTAAAGAGCAACATGAAATATACAAAAGAGAAAATAAAACTTTTAAAATGAACAGCTAATTTCTTTTTTAGAACATTTTGCTTACTATCATATCATATCCATTTAAGTTGGTTAAATGCAATTTTTGGATCAGGGGTGTTTCATGCTAATTGTGTGTGCTGCATGTGTGTGTGTGTGTGTGTGGTGTGTATTATTAACATCAGGTGTATGTGAGGTGTGATAGAATAACCATTCATGCAGAAACGCTTTAAGCTGTTTTATGGATTAAACAAAGAAGCAAAAAATTTACATCAGTGATTTTTAGTAATCAAGTTAACTGAGTTTCTCAGGGAGACATTTCAGCCCTAATTATTCCACTAAAAAAATTCTTAGAGGTTCAAGAAAGATACGGTCACTGTTTATTGCCCCGTTGAAAATGTGCTTTATTTGTTAATTCTGAGATCATGCTTATGTTCAAAGACATTTGCATTGATCACAAAAATTTTCAAATGTGATACTTTTTGCAGTATTAGAAAAAGTACTTTGATCTTTTTTACTTAGACATATTTAATTTTAAGTAATTACTGCATACACATATCTAGGCTGTAACATCAAGTCTGATTTCATACATTTTCTGAATTTTGTAAACTTTCATTTTGAATTATTTTCTTCCTCTCAGAATAGGAGCTGCCAAAACATATGGTTCAACGTTGTACCTGCTATGCCAGAGAAACAAAAAACACCCAACAGGTGCCTCTAATCAGGGGTGTGCCTAGGCCTGGCCTACGAGGCTTTTTATAATAGCCCCGGGCCTTTTGAGATGTCTAATCAGTCCTGGTCGACCAACCGCTCGCACAACCCCAAACCAACCAGAGGTCTCAAGTAATGAAGTACAAATACTTCGTTACTATACTTAAGTAGAAAATTTTGGTTATTTATACTTTACTGAGTAGTTATTTTCAGACGACTTTTTACTTCTACTTACTTACGTTTTCATGTAATTATCAGTACTTTCTACTCCTTACATTTTAAAAACAGCCTCGATATTTCTAACTATTTCATTTTGGTTTGTCATCATTCAAAAAACATCCTGTCCAGATAAACTGCACCATCCAGAAAGAGTGGTTGGATGATAAGTATAAACAAATACCATTCTGATACCCTATTGGTAAGCCATCCATCACACCTGCCTGTCACGTGTCTCGTCACTCTCCAGTAAACTCAATACTACACATATAATATGGTCACTAATATATTTGAAATGACTAAAATGTTTTCATTTTTAAGGGGCAGATATGCAGCTGAAACAGGAAGCCAATACATCCCAAAAATGTCAACATTACCATTTGAATATAACATTATAGTCATTACGGCTTTTAGAAAAAATGTATTCTGGGGGTGGTGGGTGAGGTAGTGCACGTAGTTCATCATTGATTCCAGTCTACATCCTACCAACTCACTGTATTACCTAGAGACCTTCCACGTCACCTCACTGCAGTTTTGTAAACAACCCACTGGTTGCTGGGCATACATGTCATCTGCGTACAATCAGTGTGCCATCTATTATGCAAAAAATAATGCAGCTTTGAAATCTGGGAGATCAGAGCTCATTCTAACCTCCATCATAGTCCTCACTGAACCTTCTAAATCAGGTAAGGTCTTTCAGAATAATTGTGAATAGCATGTTCATCTCAGATTTTTGACTCAGCCTTCTTATTTTTCTGTGTTGGAGTATATCAGACATGCTTCAACACCATATTATAGACTATTGCTGCTGACCCAAGGTCATGGGCAAAACAGAGTAGCAGAGGATGCTGGATCATAATGATCTTATGTACATATACATTCAGACATTAAACAATAGAAAAGTGTTTTGTTTGTAATTTAATTGAAAAGGTAAACAGGCATAGTTACTGCCTGGCCAAAAAAAAGGTCACCGATTGGATTTAACTAAGCAAATAGGTAAGAGCCTACCATTGGATAATTACTGCATGGGTGATTGTGTTTAAGCTGGGAGCAAGTTATTTAACCCTAACTGATGCTGTGAGTAGCTTCTCATTTGTTAAACAACCATGTCAACAGACACATCCTGTGGTTGTAGGAAAGATGTTAGTCTGTTTCAGAAGAGTCAGATTATTGACATCAAGCAGAGAAAACTAAGGAGATGCTGAAACTACTACAATCAGGTTAAGAACTGTCCAATGCATTTTTTAAATTGGAAGGACAGAGGAGGAGTCATACTCAGGAAGCATAACACTTAATTTTCACACATGCAAGACCTCTCTCTCTCTCTCTCTCTCCCTCTCTCTCTCTCTCTCTCTCTATGTCTCTGTGTGTGTTCCAAACTACACTTTCCATCAGCCATTGCACTTTCCAGTCCATTGTTTTGTACAAGAAACACAATTTGGACTACGCATGCACATATGTATGTCATGACAGTCCAAAAAACATGGAAATCAGGTGAATTGGCTACTCTAAAAAATTACCCTGGTGTGTATGAATGTGTATGTCTGTGTATGCATGTATGTATGTGTGTATGCCCAGATATGGTTGGCACTCTGTTCTGGGTGATCCCCCTAGTGCTCGATGCAGTCCTCCAGGTGGACGGTCGCTTCCGGTTGAGAGTACGCTGTGCGCGATTGGCTGCCGCTTCTCGCCGGTGTGTGTGTGTATGTGGTTGAGTGTGTGTAAATGGAGTGTGCTGATTGTAAAGTGTCCTTGGGTATCTAGAAAGGCACTATATAAGTGTAACGTTCATTCCTTCATTCATTCATTTCCAGTTAAAGTTTTATGACATGCATTGAATCAGAGTCCTTTTTGGTGACAGATTAAAACTTTAGCACTTTACCGTTTTATTACATTTGTTTAATTTAAAGAAATAATTTGCATTTTATCATACTTTGCAGGATCACTTACTAAAGGGTGAATTTACAGCCACTGTGTGGAGCAGCAGGGTTGCCAGGTCCCCAAAAATCTTCCTCCTGATATCTGACATAAAGGGCCCTATACAACCTGACACCAGTCAAAAATCTAGAACATCCAATCACAGATATTATTGTTAGAATTATTATTTTTAGTAGTAGTGGTAAATATAAGAACATACCTCCATATTTGCTTTTGTTTGCATTCAAAACATCCCCTTTTCTGTATTCTAAATCTAGATGTTAAAATCCCATTCCAATCAGTCATCTAATACTATAGTCTACCCAACTATTCTTCACCCTCAGTTAGTCACTGTCTTTTAACTCCTTATGGTTTTAACACCACAGTTATACTCTCAAGATTTCTGTTATTTTTTTATTTAGAGTAGATAAAATGGTGTGTTTTAAATGCAAAGTAGAGCAATAATGGATAATAATTATATTTACTACTACTACTGCTAATAACAACAACAACCAACAATAATATCTGCGCACACACTAGATTTTAGGCTGATGTCAGGTTGTATGCTTTATGTCAGACATTGGGATGGAGATTTTTGGGGACCTGGCAACCCTGCTGTTGCTTAACACAGTTTAAAATATCAATTTGGCCATCTTGCAGAGTGTGTTTCCAAACATCTGAAAATTCAACAACTACCAAACACTCAACTTGACCCCACGGGTATCAATCTACAGTTTTGGAGGGCTGGACTCCAGCACAAATAGCTGATTTTCCTAATTACAAACATCTGATTCAACTCAGAGCAGGTAATTAGCAGGTTCAGTTGTTGTCAGAGCAGAGAAATCCTCAAACAGTTTTGGACTACAAGACTGGAATTTGACACCAAAGCTAGAACTATTAAAACAAAATAGTGGAAGACACTATTCTACCACTCCCAAAGTCCAAAAGTAAAATTCAGCCAAGAAATTACAAAATTGTCTTCATCTATCTAGACTTGGCAGTTTATGAGATTATATTCTGTTAGGCAAGGTGGCTAGTAGCACTCACCTGCTCATCCAGGGTCCTGAAAACACCTGAGAGTAGTTTGCCAATCAGTTCAATCAACAGATTTATTCATTGTCACCCCAGAAGGTAACAGACTCTAAAGCAGAACCAATATGACTCCTGGCCTTATATTAATCTTGGGACACCTCTATGAATGTCTATGGCAAAAAGATACAATAGAGCAGTGGTTCTCAACCTTTTGCAAGCTGGGCCCCCACAACACTGGTTCAATGCAGTTCGGGCCCCCCTTCTAACCCCCAACCCCCCCCCCCCCATATGTATGTGGTATACATATCTATATTACCAAGTTGAACTGACATCATTAGGTTCAGTCATATGAGAGATTAATAGATTTATTTGATCATTTTATCATTATAAGAAAAATAACCTCACTATATAGACTTATATAATAACATAGATGTAATTTTTTAATTAAAATCATTATAAATACCTTACCTATGTCCCAAAATAAGCCTTGCAATATGTGTGGAATATATGGAATAACATGTTGTCTCTCACAAATATGTCATATTTAATCATTTTCATCAATAAATAAATGAGCAAGTATAATATTTGTGTCTCATTTATTTAACTGGGTTCTCTTTGTCTACTTTTAGGACTTTTGTGAAAATCTGATGATGTTTTTTGTTCATAATTATGCAGAAATATAGAACATTCTAAAGGGTTCACAAACATTCAAGCACCACTTTATATGTGTGTTTGACCAATATGTAGCTGCTTAGTTGAAAAATGTGTAGCACCACACCCTGGCATTGTGGTTTGTATGAGAGGCCGCACTGACATGTGTATGGAGCGATAAGATTTGGCAGAACATTGCAGGCCTGGGAAGGGGTGATTACAGGGTCAGTTGATTGGAGACATTCAAGAAGGAAGACTGATTGGTGAAGGAGAGGGGGTTATAAGAAATGGTGATAGAGACCAGTGGCTTTCTTTCATGCAGTTAAAGAGTAATAATAATAACTAGAAAAGTGCATTTCCTGAAGGAAACGCGGGATGTTGCGCATTGCTAACATGGCCCACAAGCTAAGGTATCCCAGTTGGTTTGTAAGGTGATGCTGTGGTATCTGTGGTGGTTGCTGTGGCACCCAAGGCGATTGCTATGGCCCCCAAGGCGGTTGCTATGGGCCCCAAGGCGGTTGCTATGGCACCCAAGGCGGTTGTTATGGCACCCAAGGCGGTTGCTATGGGCCCCAAGGCCGTTGCTATGGGCCCCAAGGCCGTTGCTATGGCCCGCAAAGCCGTTGCTGTGGCACCCAAAGCGGTTGCTCTGGGCCCCAAGGCGGTTGCTAAGGGCCCCAAGGCGGTTGCTATGATCCCCAAGGCGGTTGCTATGGGCCCCAAGGCGGTTGGTATGGGCCTCAAGGCGGTTGCCATGTCTCTATGTGAAAATGAATGGGAAGAACGAGGGATGAAAAGATGACAAAAAGAGAAGTGCGGGTCAGTAT
>BRDA01004772.1:0-27090 GCA_036984385.1 Crenuchus spilurus
TTTTATTTGCAGTGTGCTAGGTGCCAAGTTATTTTAGACTACCTCGATGCATTGGTGTCCCACATTGTCCCACACAAACATAGTGTTTGTCCCACGTCCGGTGAATTGGAATCTGGTCACCCTAGGTGTAATAGATGTCCTTTTGTCTTAAGGTTATGTCTAGGTTATGTGGTGTAGCAGCTTTAGTCCCTGAATGAAGAACTGAGAAGTGTAATTTGGTGGGGGGGAGTATTATAGGCTTTTGGATGGCAGCTAGCAGCACTTTGTGGCCATTTGGGATGGAGCCAGTTGCAGACGCATTTACATCAGGATGGGGTCATGCAAGCAGGACCGGACAAATTCACGTCTTTGTGCTTGTAAGCTGTTTCCCTCAAGCAAGCACTTAAAACCTGACACTGGACACGTAAAGGTTGTAGGACAAAAACTAAAGTATTGGATCGCCTCTTTTATTGTTATTATCATGCTGGTGGGGAAGAAAAACATTAAATCAGTCTGCTCCTCAGGCATGCCATTAAACTAACACTTTGTAGTTTTCTGCTTTGTTGGGCTGAAGGTTAAACTGGAGGGCACGTTGTCAGTTTTGTTGTACTTATTAAAAAGGAAGAAGTAGTTTCCCTTAGATTAGCTGTATTTAATGACTCTGAGAGTACTTCTGTTTAGCAAGGATAATAATAAACCACATCACATTCAGAATCTTTATTTTGATAATTAAAAGAAGTTGTTTTTTCCTGACTTTATTTCCCTTAATATATTGTCATATAATAAAGCTCCTGTCCTTTAAAATTTACATGAATTGCCAACTTTAATGTCCTTTCTGCTGGGCAAAATCTCTATTGAATTTATCGTTCCTTTGTAAAGAGTTAACAGCTTTATCTAGTGTGCATTTTTGGGTATGCTACGCTGGTAGCATGGTTTAATGGGAAATATAAATAAACTCCTACATAGATATAAAAAGTCCCTATGTAGGAAGCCATTTACTTTTACCTTTACTGCAGGCCGATAAGCAAGACTTTGTGCTAATCTCCTCTTTAATGCTCCAGCGATTTCCCAAACATGCTGCACAAGCCATTAAAATGTGATTTGTGTACAGTTTTTCATCCTTCAGAACTTATTTATTTATTTTATTAAGGACAGGCGTGTATGTAGTCTCACCTGAACTTTTGAATGTTCACCATAAACAGGTTTAGTGACTGATAGATCGTTAATTTAAGATTATTTGTGTCTATTCAGGATGCGGAAGTGCGATATGAAGCTCAAATTTGTCAGCTAGTACTGGAGAAGCAGGAAGTAGAGTGGCAGAATGTGAGTGTTCTGAAAGGAAACAACACATTAAAAGTTAAGCATTTTAAATGTCCCCTAATTAGAATATTTGGAAATCATTAGAGCATTTGCTCATTCTTTCAGGAGTCTATACAAAGTCAGATCGCTAGAATGACAAATGAGCATTCAGAAGCACTCATTGCTGTTAAAAAGCAGGTAGGAGTGTTATGTTTGTGGTATAAATACTTCAAAGGTTTCAGCATGTACTTCATAATGACTGCTGCAATATTAACATGTTAAATATTCACTTTGTAAAGTTTCAGGTTCAGATCGCAGAAATCGAGGGAGAGAAGGTGGATATATGTGCATTTTGTTCTCTAATGCAGCATTAATATTGTATTTAATTACATAATTATGTTAATATGCAAATTGTCTAATGTGGCTAATTCATATGGAAGGGGAAGCTCCAGCTGAGTGCTGAACTGAAGGACAAAGAGATTGCCAGTCTGAAAGAAGAACTGAAGTCGCTGCAGGTAAACATGCAGTACTCGATCAAAACTCAATACCTACACTGTAAAAAAAAACACAAAAAAAATTCAGCCAAATTACAACAGTAAGATACTGTTTTTGGTAAAATACTGTGAATAGCAAGGCTTTATTCACAGTATTATAGTTTATTGACTACATATGACACAAGTAAAGCATTTTACAGTACAGTACTGTATTTTCTAAAAAGATGTTTTTAACCCCATGCATGGGCAGGTCCCTGGTTGTGAAAAGTCCTCAGGATTACTCACTGTCTATCATTAACATGATAAGCTGCCTCTACAAAATAAATAGTTGTTTTGCTGTGAGTGGAGTGTTAGATTGATTAACAGATGTACAAGTAATTAAGCCCTTTATTATATTTTATATTATTTATTATATTAATAAGATAATATTATATTGTTAAAATAAATAACAGTAGATGCACTATAAAATCGGTTCTGTAAAAAGTGTATCTGCTGCTGCTGCCATTATTTTACTGATAATTTACACAAATAAATAAAAATAAAATAATTTCTTTATTTTACTGTATATCTCCATTGTTTTTTTTTTTTGGGGGGGTATAATATGTCAGCAGTGGGAAAATCCATCTCATGGCTGACCCTTTGAGTGGGGGTCTGTGTAGGTCTATTTGCTGTTGTCAAACAAATAACACAATGTTTGTGATAGATGTATTCTTGTATGGGTCATCACACCCTCTGTTCAGTCGTGCAGTTGAGCTGTAATGGTGCTTGTAACGTTTATTCCTTGGATTCTTTGTATATTTAAACAGAGTACAGCTCATAATTCACTAAGTCTTGAATTTGGAAGTCAGTCTGTGCATTAGATCTTAATTGATCTCTGTTTATACTCTAAATTTGCGGAAGAGGTTACCCCTTCGAAAGCAAGCATATTCTGTTTCGACATTTACTACCAGGCTAAATTTCATCGTCCATAAAAGCTCTAAACTTTTATTTCCTTTTTTCTGCTCTGTTACAGTTGTTCAAGTACAGTTTGGAGAAGAAATTAAGCGAGCTGGTAAGGATTTCCAATTATATAAATTGTTGACAGAGGCGGGTGGGAGAGAGAGGAATTAAAGAGGAGGATGTGGGGAGGAGAAAGCGACTCATCAGGAGTAACGGATAGGGAGTGTGGGTGACACTTGAACCGCCAGTGCAGCAGAGAAAATACCACTATTAAAATATTTTATATCTGAGCCTTGCTCTCCTTAACCTTTCAAGTGACAGAGAGAAAATCTGTTTGATACAGACAATCAAACAGTAACGACAAAGGAGGGGTTCACATAAAAGCCCCTCAGGCATGCGTAAAAGTGGAATCTTTATCTGATGCAGAGAAGAACCACTCAGCCAAGATGTTAAACAAAGGTCTTCAGACCCAAAGAGGCAAACCAGCATGGCCCTTATATATCAGATTTCTCTATATAAGCATTTCTAAATGTATTTTTATATGGAAAGAAGGAAACTGATCTTAAACCAGCACTCTTGGTGTGAGATGCCTGATAAATATCACTGATAAGACCACTGCAAAGAATCAATTTCTCTTATCTAACAGTTTACAGATATGTGTAAAATTTTTGTTTTATTACTTGTATAACTAGTGACATTTCTTCCAAATACAACCCCATTTCTAAAAAAGTTGGGATGCTGTGTAAAATGTAAACAAATGTAAATAATCACAGAATCTCATAGATCCATATTTTATTCACAATTAAAATCAGAACACATATCAGATGTTGAAATTGAGACATTTTACAATTTCTTGATAAAAATGAACTAATATAGAACTTGATTACAACAACACATTTAAAAAAGTTGGGACGGGCAACAAAAGGCTGGAAAATAAGTGGTACTAATAAAAAAACAGCTGGAGAAGCAATTTGCTACTAAGTCACATGACTGGATATAAAAAAAGATCATTTTAGGGAGTCAGAGTCTCACAGAAGCAAAGATGAGCAGAGGTTCACTAATTTGCAAGAAACTACGTCAAAAAATTGTGGAACAATTTTAGAAAAATGTTCCTCAATGTAAAATTGTGAAGCCTTTGAATATCCCACCATATATAGTGCATATAATATCAAAAGATTCAGAGAATGTGGAGAAATCCCTGTGCACAAGGAACAAGGCTGACAATCAATATTTGATGCATGTGATCTTCAAGCCCTCGGGCTGCACTGCATTAAAACTGGTATAATTCTGGAAATCACTGCATGGGCTCAGGAACACCTGGAAAATGTATTGTCTATGAACATAGTTTGCTGTGCAATCAACAAATGTAAGTTAAATCTGTATCATGTAAAGAAGATGCCATATGTCAACACAATCCAGAAATTCTGCTATCTTCTTTGGGCCAAAGCTCATTTAAAATGGACTAAAGCAAAAGGAAAATGTTCTGTGGTGAGATGAATCAAAGTTTTGAATTATTTTTGGAAACCACAGATGCCATTACACATCTGGAAAAGCACCATCAATGCTGAACAGTATACAGAGGTTTTAGAACAAAATATGCTCCCATCCAGACAACGTCTTTTTCAAGCAAGGCCCTGCAAGACAGTGCTAAACCACATACTGCATCCATTATAACAGTATGACTTAACAGAACACGAGTCAGGATGCTGAACTGGCCTGCCTTTTGGCATGCATTTGGAGCATCATGAAGTTAAATATCCAGCAAGGAAGACTAAAGACTGTTGAGCAGATACTACATCCAAAAAAAGGGGACAATATTTCAACATTCCATTGATTTCCTCACATACCAAATGTTTACATACTGTTATTAAAAGAAGAGGGGATGCTGAACAATGGTAAACATGTTCCTCTCCCAACTTTATTTTAGATGTGTTGCTGCATTCAAGTTCTAAATGAGTTAATATTTTTTCATTAAATGTGAAAATGTCTGACTTTCAAAATCTGATGTGTTCTATTTTCTTTTGTGAATAAAATATGGCTCTATGAGTGTTGTAAATCACTGTATTTTGTTTTTATTTACATTTCTTAACATTTTACACAGCATACCAATTTTTTTGGAATTGTGATTGCAAAAATATTGTAATTGCAACACTTATTTATAGAAAAAAATGCAGTACACCTCAAGTATAGCAAACAAAACAAGTTCATATTCATTTTAGTATTTTTAAACCCCTATAATACTAATGTTTTAACTTGGGATTCAGAAAGAAGTATTTTGTGAAATAATGCTGATTATATCTGTTCTCTGTTCATGTTGCTTTTGAGTGACTATTTTTTCCAGAGCTGTATGGTTGTGTGAACTGTTATATTTGCTGAAAAAAGTAGCAAACGGGGACTACAGCACAGATTCTTTGCAGGAGCAGAAGCTGCAGCTGCAGACTCAGGTGAAGGACAGACATCTGAATCAACTGGGAGAGGTGGAGAAGCGTTTTGGGGCTATCTCAAGACAGTATGCCATGGTCAAACAAGCCCATGAGAAACTGGAGCAGAATGGTATGCCAGGCGTCAGAGACAGAGGCTCTGTTTACCGCTGTCAAAAATGGAACATAAGTGCTTGAGACATGCTGAATTAAAATGTATGTTTTTACATACTAGACTATGACTACGTTATGGGTTATTGGTTAGTTTGATTGCTGGCATATTTATTTGTTGATTGATTGGATAATTTATTAATTATTTGCTTGCTTACTTATTAACTTATTTAATTTATATATACAACTTATTAACTTACTTATTTATTTACTTATTGACTTACGTACTTATTAATATTTTACTTATTTATGTATTTACTTACTTACAAACATCCTTACTTACTTATGTATTTAATGTTAGCTCATTAAGCACTAGATCTGAGATATCTGTTAAAATCCCACACTGGGAAACAGTGACAGTTAGAGGTAATCATTCTTGTCCTGTATTTAGTCATTGTCTCATGTTTAAATAGCATTTCTAGTGAGTAGATGGTAAAATAAGCATTATTATCTGCTACTTCCAAACATCAGTATCAGTATTTGTGAAAGCACTGATAATGCGATCATTAATTTAAAAGACATTTTCCCATAACTAAATGGATTATATTTCTCTCTAACCCTCGAGTGTTATTACAATTACTAGTTCTAGTGCCTCCAATATCAGAACATGGAAAAATTGACTAAAGTTCATAATTTAAATTGAAAAGGTAAACTCATATTTTATATTAATTACATGAAAAGTGACACAAAATGTAGGTTTTTTTCTTTATTTTATTGTTTATACTGTTTGATTAGTCATTTACTCTGAGATTCTGTAACTATAAACCATACTGACCAACATTAAAACAAAAATATTACTTGTAATGAATGTAAAATACAGCAGTTTGCATTTTTGAACAAAATTATGAATGTTTTGTATGAGTGGCACTGTATCTGACAGTATTTGGAAAAAGTTTTACAGTGCACATTTTGGAGGGAATTTTAGACTTAACTTTTAGACTTAGACTATTATATATATTCAATTTATTGTGTTTGAAGTGGAAGAGGCCAAGCGGCTTAACAAGAAGTTTGCAGCTATCAATAAGAAGCAAGAGTCTACGATTGTGGCGCTAAAAAAAGTAATGTTATCAGTATTTTTTTCCATTTACAGTTACTAGGAGTATTCACTGCATAAATAAATGTGAGTAGCTTAACCTGAATGTAAATACTATTTTATTTTTCTTATATAGGATGTGGAAAGACTGAACAGCGAGCTGGTAAAAAGCAAAGTTGTGTCAATCTGCAGATCTGGAGAAGAAAGTTGTAATTCCCTCCTAAAAGAACAACAGTTACAGGAACTTAAACAACGGCTAACTGTGGTAGAATTTCACTTTTTAACAGAATAATATTAAATATGTTTTTTGGAATCTTTAAGCATGTGCTGAAAATGAGAGGAGAGTTGATTTGGTTTCTTTTTGTAGGAGACAGAACTAAATAAGAAACTCAGGAATGAAAATACAGTTGGAGAGGCAGAAGTGAAGGTAAATCTACTTTGTATTACTGAGTAATTTTTCCAGGGGCAATTATTGATTATTTATTTATTTTTAATATTACAGCTTATTCTTTCTCCCACATATATATTTAGTTGTTTGAATGCTGTAACAATGCGGTAAAGCTACTAACATTGCTCAGTAAAATGTGCTAAAACGTGTGTGTGTGTGTGTGTGTGTCAGGAGCTGATGAACTCCCTTCAGCAAGCCCAGAGGCTGCTACAGACGCAGACTCAGGCTGTCTGCCGAACTGAACAGCAACTCCTTAGACAAACAGAGGAGTACCAGGTTAGTCTCTCCTAAAACATCCTCAGTGTGCATCAGTTTCCACTATATACAGCACTATACTGTATGTGTGCACTCTGTTACATCAGTGGATATGCAGCTCCATAGAGAGACCAGAATCAATGAAGACACCACTGCAAATAATCAATATATCTACTTTTACTATTTATATGTGTGTTTGAGTCAAATATTTCTTTTTTGTTTTATTCTATAAACTACTGATGTTTCTTCCAAATACAAATATTCTCATATATAGCATTTATTTACAGAATAAAATGTTTTCAAACCTTAAATAATGCAAAGAAAGCTAATTTATATTAATTTCATTCATTTTTAAAGACCACAATTCTAATGTTTTACCTTAAAAAGAGTTCAGAAATCAGTATTTGGTGGAATAATTCTGATTTTGCACGTTGATGGTGGTTTGCTGCCACTCCTGATGCGGCTCTGCATTGTTTGATGGACTTATGACTGTTAGTCATTCTTTTGATCAAATTCTAGATGTTTTCAGTGAGGGTCAGGTCTGGACAATTGGGTTGGACAAGTGGTTTAATATTTTTTTCCAGTGCTGTATACAACCTGCTTAAATAAAAGAACTGTATAATAGCCAAAGTACAACATTTACTGTAAATTAAATTATTTTTACTATTACTTTGCTATTGATATGCTTCTACAAACTGAATATCTACATCGTTTTTTAATTAAATCACATGCTATAATAATGCAATGTACCACCTTTGTGTTTTTATCTTGTCATGCTGTGAAATGCTTTTAGGAATAATACAATGGTAGCTCAATCATAAAGATGATTGAGAGTATTGTATATCACATTTGCACATTTAGGAAGCATGAGTTGCAACTCAATAATCGTAAGTGTGTTTACTCTCCATTTATGGTCCCTGCTCTTTTACAGCCTTCATTTAATTCACATATTTATTCATGGATTAAAACCATTATTAACGTGACAAAGCCCCGCTGATTTGTATATGCCTTTCTGTCTGTTTAGAGCCTTCTCTCCAGCTTGAATAAACATATAAAAATTGATTATTGCATTAAAAATTTTCCGGGTGATTAATTTAATTGCAGGTCCTTAAACGAGAACATGAAATGATCCAAGAGAAGAGTAAAGAAAAAGAAGACAGGCTTATGCGGGTGATGGAAGAGGACAAAAATTCCAAACTCATTTTGGAAAAAGAGGTAGTTTCTGCAAGAAAAAAGTTTTATTGCTCTAATCGAAGTGAATGTAAAATTCTGAGCTCAAATTAAAAACGGTGAATAAAAAATGACACTCAGTCATGTTCTATTTTTGTTAAACTAAATGTCTATGCTCCTTCTTCCCAGTTGATTTTGATTCCAGAGGTAAATATTGACTCTATGCCTGTGGTGTTGTCCAACAGATGCAGATACTGCAAGAAAGGATGCAGATAAGTGATGAAGAGCTGAAGACTGTCAGAGAGGCTTATGATCTTCTCTATGATGAGAAACATCAACACTTGCCCTCTTGTGCAATGGAAACCAAAAATATTCATGGCATAGAGGTAGGGCCAAGAGAATGAATATTTTTTATATCAAAATCACAATGTAAGAGAGTCATTTTCAACTCCCGTTTTTTTATTGTAACCAGATATTAAAACGTCTTAAGTTTTAAGTAGGGAATTTTAACTTAAGACTGAGCCTGTGAACTTCCTGTAGATACGTTCCAGAGCCAAAACTCCATGTAATGTGACATCACAACCACAATTTATTGGTAGTCTGGTACACTATGCGTAAAATAAGGATAGTCTGGTCTTCTTGGCAAGAAAAATAATGTAAATAATCACAATTAATTGAAAATAGTCGCTACTCGCAATTAAAATTTTACAGTCATAATATTAGACTGAAAAATCACAGTTACACATTTTCCCTGAATTCAGGGAAAGTTCAGTTCAGCCCCATCTGGAGTTAGAGATATTATAGATCTTATGCAGAGGTAAGTAATAATATGCAATACAGAAATGTGAAGGTTTACAGAGTTAAGTATTTTCCGGATGTTATTAAACTTCAAGTTATTTAGCTCTAGGTGATTATACTAAGACAGACATGTTTATATTTATATTATATTATGCACACACACAAAAAAAAACAATTGGAATGCAATGACTTTGGAGCAGTGTTTCAGTTCTTTAATATTTTATAAATATTACTGAAATGTGTATTATCAAAATTGGCCATTATAAGAGTTTTGCTGTTATTGCACTTCACATACAGTATGATACACCTGAATCTGATTACAGAACAGCTTGGAAAGTAGTTTTAACATCCAAAAGGATTCACCTTGCAGCCGAAATTGTGACGTCCTTCTGAACACAGGAGGCAGTCTGAGTATGGAAGCGTCTTTAGATACCGAAGTTGGTCAAGTCGGTCTTTTGAACAACTGTGAACAAATGAGACAGTGCAAAGACGTTGAAGACGTTCCAGGTGAGAGGAATGCAGGCTTCTGTTCTCCAGCCAATCTGGGCGCCGTTAAAACTAATATTTTTGCACAGAATGATGTGATGTGGGGGGAGTGAGTTCCTGGGCTGACAGAATGTCTTTATCAAGAAAGCTTACCTGTACTTCTTATTTTTCAATCTGTAATGATGCATGAATTTAATTTCCTTGTGTAGATGAAAGGACTGCCGAGTGTCAAGAAGCGGCAAAAGATGGCTGCTTTTGTGGAGAAAATGTTGAGGTTAACATTTGTTCACAGACAGATCGAACTGTTCTTGAGCTTCCAGCTTCGCAAGGCCTTGACACTTTGGCTCCAGATCAGTCAGAGAGGAGCAAGAATGTCAGCAGAGCTCATGTATTCCTGACAAATCTGCACGTAGATCCAACTGTCAAACAGGAAGCTAATGTCATTAAAAGCGCACCAGTCCGAGGCACGTTTGATAGTGGTTGCCCTTCGAGTGCAGTGCAAAGTTACACAGGCAGCTGCCTCGCCCAGCTATCAGAACCCGAAACCAGGTCTGTTTATGGAGTGGCCAGTGACCCATTGATGTCTGAACCAAAGGATATGCCGGAGAAGCAGAGTCTGGGTGTCTCTGAAATGCGAGAGCACCAGACATCAGATAAACATACATCTGAGACGTCTCAGGACACTGACTTTAAAGAAGTTGAGGCCCAGACCAAAGCACCTGACACACATGGTCTTCAAAGCGCCTTACCAAATGGACTAGCACTACCTGTGCAGAGTGAAATAAACTCAACATTACAAGACAGAGATGCACTTAACAGTAGAGCAAAGCAGCTTGAAGTCCAGTCAAGCCGATTACTTACTTATGAACTACCAACCTGTCCTCATGAGAGAGCCTTGCCTGTTGCTTCTTCAGTTCCTGAAACAGCTCAGATCTCACAACTAGAAGGAGATTCTTTGGCAAGGTCCACAAGCCTCTTGTACCAGAAGGCCTTAGCAGGTGAAGTTCCTGAGGAAAGCGAAGAAAAATCAGTCCCAGAAGCTCAGTTGAGTGCCGGTGCCATTAACAGCCATCCTGGCTCATTCTCTCAAAGCAACATGGATATCACTCTTAGTTTGACAGATGCAAATGAAATAGAAAATAATTGTTCTGCAAATGAATCTGCACTGATGCTGAATGATCAACAGGATGCAGAGTCATCTCAGACTCTTCCAGTCTTGAACTCGGAGGAAGATGCTGTAGTAACAAACCGGCTAACTAATATGGAAAGTCAAATTACTGAACCTTCTTACCTTGATGACAGCAAGCGGTATGGAGCTTTAGCTGAGCCAAGCATGTCTCAGAAAGAAACACTGACCCCATCTTTGAAATACACACAAAGTGCTCTAAGTGTTCTTCCCATGGAAAGCAAAAATGAGTCATCTGCAACTTCAAGAGCTTTAATTTCAGAGCAGAAACCTGTGCGTCCTTCTGGCTTCCAAGAGCTGCTCACCACATTAAACACCTCTTTATTTTCAAAGCACAAATTAAGAAACAGAGGTGGGTGTGTTTTGTGAATGAATCTGTCACACTTTATTACTATTAGATATTATATGCACTCATATCTACAATTGTTAATTTAGAGTTAATTAAGGGATATGTTACGGCCTTGCCATTAACATTAGGGCATTATTGGGTTAAGTGTTGGGTTAGAGAAACGTAATGTAAAGTTAATAGATTTTTAGTTGTGGCAAATGTGTCAGAGAGCTCGTCTATATCTATTCTTCAGTTCATGACAAAATGTATTGAAAAAGAGATAATAAAGTAGACTTAAGCAAATCTTCACTGACAGTTCTGACAGCCTCAGGATGTCTGACCACTAATTGACTTCTTTACTGATTCAGCAGTTACCCAGCATCTTGACAAGTTGAACACTTCAACCATTCATCCCAACCAAAAGAGTGATTGTCAAGAGGAATGGAATGCAATCAAGCAGACCTTTTCTGAGATCTCAGTTGAGAAAGTAAGTTTCACAACGTGCAGACAGAAGAAGGCCAAGTTGAGTTGACTTATGAGGCACATAGAGCCCTGAATATATTCAAGTGCTTTAAGACAACTCTCCTTCCCAAAAGTATTTCACCGGGGTGAAATGGTAGCATTTTTCTCAATGAAATGTTGATACAAAACAGCAGGAAAAGTCACAGATCATAAATCACTGTCATGTAGTCCAAGGGGAGCAAAGAGGCTACATGGAACAAACCATAAAGCTCATGAAATCTAAAGTGTCTACAACCAACATCTTAAGAACATTCGTTTATAACTTGTTCTCAGATGTTCATTCATTCATTTTTGTTGAAGTGTGTATTTAAAGTTTTACACAAAGGTATTTAGATAGAAGTGGGCGTATAAGGGATAAGTTTCACACGTAATATGGCATGTATGAGAAGCAAAACTTAAATGTATAAAGTAGGGGTCTTAAACTCCAGAATCTAGTGGAGTTGAGCCCTATTCAGATTGGATTAAAATTACAAGGGGTCCTGGGGTAATTTTCATCTTTTATAGGAGGTCCTCTGTGATTTTATTCATGTCTGGATATGCTATGTCTGTTTTTTTCCCCTCATCCTCTGAGAAAATTACAGGAGCTAAAATTCATAAGAAAGATATTACACAAGAATAACAATTATAATCACATTTATGGGTACAGATGAACTACGATCATATTATCATGAGATACAAGCATTTGTGTTGGTAAATCCTTACAACCCCCCAGAAACTTAATTATTAGTTATTTTAAATGCGTCCGGAGGCAGGAGGTTTAACACTGAGCAGATGTGTAAAATGTAAAAAAAAAAAAGACATCCCCCTGATAAACTAATCCAGTCCCAAAAGGCCGTTGGGTGAATATCCGGTGCAAATTCATCAGTAAATTACCAGATTATTTATTTATTTAATATAATTTTACAGATCCCCAGTTCTGATGGATCGCCCAGCAGACACCCGAGTCATTCGACATTGTGCTAGGGAGAGTGTGCCATCTTGCCCACATGCAGAGAGTACAGCCAATTCTGCTCTCTTGAGGCTTGTGATCCTCAGATCATAGTGGCAGCACCTTTGTCCGCTGAGCCACATGGGGCCCAAATGACCAGATTTAATAGTGCCAGAGAACCAGAGTGTTTGAGCAGAAAATTCACCATCCTCTGCTGTATTCAAGCCCTCCAAGGCTGGAGTTTGAGACCCCTGGTCTAGCGAGTGTGACAAATGTATTTTTGTTAGAATTTAAGGATGGGTCCTTTTAAATGAGTCATCTAATGGTCACTAATATGTGTTACATGCTTTTCTTTTCTTAACATGACAATCATTGAATTGTGGGTGTTGAAGGTTGAACATAATCAGATATTTTTGTAGAAAAAGAGAAATGTCTATTATTTTGTAAAAAGGGCCCTAAGCACATTGTTTCAAATGATTTATCTTGGCAGTGCATGTGTTTTTGTTTGTAAAAACACCATCTATCATTAGAATGAATGTAGTGAAATGTAACAAAAAGTTATTTAAAGAAAATAGTTTGTATATTTTGTGTTCTAGTCTCCAGGCATTCTTCTCGATGCTTCTCAGCTGTTGTATGGATTTGCTACATTTACAAAGTTTTAATTTGCTAAATCATGTATGGGATGAAATACAAATTATACTGGACCAGAGTTTTGGAAATGGTTAAACCAACACATGCACATACTGAAAATCACTGATCATAATAATCAGCCTTAATATTGGTAAATGAACACATACTGCTGAGATAAATTGCTTTAAAAATCTAATTCTTATTGTATTTGCACTGTCCTGTATGTAACTGCTGACTTGTAAACAATGTTGGACAGATGTTGTGAATTTTATAACTTTGGACTAAAATTGTAGACTCATGGAGTCATTGTGTTAATATTCCAAGAAGATTCATATCAGATCAGCAAACTTTATAGACATTTTTGTTTCTCCCTGCAGCAGAACACAGTTCTCATCGCCTTTGGTTCAGCTCAGCTAGGCAGCCCAGCAGCTCAGTCCGTGGGTAATGGGTTGAGACATGACTGCACTCCTACTCCTCCTCCCAAACTCCACGGCTTGGGAAAAGTGTCTCAGCCCGTGTCTGAGGGAAGTACACCCACACCTTTAGAGAAAGCGAACTATCGTCAGTCTGACATTAGGGCCCAGATTGCAAAGATTGAGCAGCTTCTCTCTTCCGAGGGGTTCAGACCTCAGAAAAGACGGAAGATAGATGAATTTGAGGGTTTAGATTAAATAATCAGTTCATACAGAGTATCCAGATGTACTTGGATTTGTTCCACATTCACTATGTCTTACGTCTGTGATAACTTGAGTTGTTTAGATAATTTCTTTTCGTTTGTCCCAGAATGAGGTCTGAATCAAAAGCATTTTGATTCCTGCCTCACAGTTTATTGTATTGACAAACAAGGTAAGTGGCATCACATAAAGCATGTTAATTGCAGTTTTAATGACAATTAACACTAATTACTCCATGGAGGATTTGTCTGTCCCTCTGAGGACATTTAATTGGCAAACTCATTTGCATTCCGAACACCAACTATAACTTGACTTAATTAAAATACACAAGTAACAGAAATCAATTAACGCACATTAACCCAAATTAACAAATGCAAATGATTCTCTCATTAAGTTTATGTTCTCAATAAGGAGGCTGTTTAGACCATATGGGCACATGTTAGGGCGATACAGTTGACAAAATGTGTTCTATATGGTGCCACTGGTCAAATAGTTCACTGTATTGCAATCAGCATTTAGGGAATGTATTAAAGACAACATAAAAATAGCTGTATAGCAAATAGCAATACAATTTTCTGTTGTTACGTTTAGTTTTATTTTGAGTTGATGTGTTTCACTCATTTGTTCTGCTGATCCTTGATTCTAATCCTATTCTACTGTTGGAAAAATGACATGTAGTTCTTTAAGCACTTTAAAGTGCTCAACAAAAGCCTTCTCCTCAACAAATAAAACCATACAGCAGAAAGAAAATGCATGCCTCCTGAGGATGGCACAAGGTCCCTCTCAGGTCCAGCTTAATACACTTACTCATTATTAATATGTCAAAATGTTAATGTCCTCATAAAGAAATCTGATGTGTTTGAGTGTCTGTGCCAGCAGTGCTGACCCTTATCCTTAAAGGGAGTAGGCAATATGGAAAGCGTAATTTTAATACACGCTCTGGAATATGAAGTGGCGGTCCTTTGAAACAGTCAATTACACTTGAGCGCGGGAGGGACCCTGGTGTTAATTACTAGTCGCTTTTATATAGTGCGTAAATAAAGAGCCTGCTGACATTCACATTCCATCACTGTGTCCTGACTGCCACAGCAAATTAGCCTGGCCCCCATGGGCTCCACTGGACCCTGAGCATTCATTTAACACTAGAATAACACCCACTGCAAACAAGGGAGGGGAGTGGAGGCGACCGGAGGCCGTGCTAGCGGATATGCTGATTAGGTTGGCGTCAAGACTGGAAAAAGATAGCGCTTAACTGACTCTTTTAGGTTTAAAAAAATACAATAAATTGTTTTGGAGATCATACACTAAAAATGGTAAAATAGTAAGTTAATAGTAAAATAGTGGCCTCAAAAATGACAATATTTGAATGTTATTTTACAGTACATCGGCTGTTATTTTTTTAACAGTACTTTACTGTATATTGAATTACAGTATGTGACAGTAGAATAACTGCTTATATGGTAATTTCACAATACATTCAAGCATGTTACTATTTCTTTTTAATACCTTTATTGTAATTTAACAGTATAACAATGTATTGTCTCGCTGATCATTCTTACAGTTTCATTTCTTTTTCTAAAGAGACGTTTGATTATCTACATCAGCCGTTTAATTGCAGCAAGAATACTTTTGCTCCTGACGCTGATATAGTGGCATACAAGAGTACAATTAGAGAAGAACATGTTTCACTCAGCTTTATCTCTTATTTTACAATTTTGCTAGGACACTTATGAATGAAAGACTATTTGAATATCGCCAAAGTACATAGCTGAGTCATCTCTATAGTTGATCTTCACATCTATGGTAGCAACACAAAACCTCTTTTAAACTTACCCAAATAACCCCAACTAAAGTCTACTTACACTTAAATAACAAATACCAGCGCAATAAACGAGCCAAACAGGGACATGTATGCTCCCATGATCCTTTGTAAAGCTAATTTGGATGAACTACTCATGGGCCCCGCAATGGTCGATGCCACAACATTGCTGTAGTTTATATAAGTCCATAATTATGTGTTTTAATTAATTATTTAATTAATTACTATTTATATTTCAGAGACAGCTTATTTTGTTAATGAGAGAACGTGAAACAGTTACCCTGATGACTTTTGATAACAAGGATCTGAGGCAGGGCTGAGGACATCTTTGAGAAAATACAGTACTGTACTGTAAAATGCTTTACTGACGTCCTGTCATCAATATAATACTGTGAATAAAGCCTTGGCTTACTGATTTACAGATAAATTCTAAACATTTTCACTGTAGATTCATTAATAATATTCCTAAAGGAAAATCACTCAGAAAGGCTGAGATGAGAGGCTTTTACCAGAATCTCTTGGATGAATAAGTACTTTAACATTTTTTTCAAGGCTAACACCCCAACCCAACCCCCCCCCCCCTCTTTTCTTAAATGAAGGAGTACAACTCTTGCTCTCCATCACAGTGCTGTGAATTACCTCCATTCTGGCCTTCTCATCTTACCTTTCATGGAGAGAAGAGAAGATAATCCCTGCCTGCCCACTACTGTCAAAGGTCAGCACAGTTGAAAGTTCACCGTCCACATCATTTATATCGCTCTAAATTAGCCCAAACCTGCAGCTATTCATCAGCTCTTCTCTACCTCATTGTACAGCCAAAAAAAAAAGTGAGGATAGGATGACCCTTTTAGACCACCGTGGAAGCTCCATACGTTTCTAATTCTGGAGAGGTTAGAAACGATCACATGGGTACATGTTACTCCTCCATATCACCACTGCCTATATATCTGTATGAGCAGTGGTCTGTGCTTCATAAAGGATGAACCGTTTCAGCTGTTTCTGTAAGAAGAGGACCTCAAAGCCCCATCTTAACCCGCATGCTGTCCAGCATTAGCCACGTCCCTGTTGAAGTGTTGGGCCATAAGTCTCACACAGTGGGATGTCCCAGCTGGATGATGGAGAGCCCTTGTGCACTCTAGGGGATCTTGTAAAACTGCCATGCCCCTGATCTCCACTCCGAGCCTGGCCTCTACCTCGCTGTGCTCTCCGCTCATGCTAAATCACTGCTGATGAATGACACGCTGAGATCCATTAAGCAACAAATGTATTTAGTTACTAACTTTTATAGGGTCGGAGAGATGGCAGGCGTCTTGCTGTTTTAAAGTACCAATCGGTGCTGAATCATTGTTGGCTTGGGCCCTGATCTGTTCTTTTTCTCTAAAACTTTCCTCTATATCATTTTTTTTATTATCAGAAAGGAATCTGAATATTTTAATGTCATCAAAGCTGGACCATTTTATGGCCTTTGATCATTCTCTGTTAGCACTTTTGCATATTGTTAATGGCTACTTTTGCATTAGTTTACATTAGGGATGCAACGAAAAGAATATTTTTGGCGAACCGAAAACCGAAACTGAACAAAATGAAACATTTGGCTGAAGGCCGTATACTGAACAGAGTTTTTTTGCAGTGCTTCATTAAGTTTGCCACTTTTTCATAATTTGCATAAATTAAGTAGTTGCATAAATGTATTTTTGTCTGGGGTTTAAAAAATAAAGCAATTACTAAAGTGCAATTTAAAAATATTTATTAAACATTTTTACATAAATCAGACATGCCAACAAAGTACAATATGACTTAAAATAAATGATGACCAGGAACTATAAAAAAGTAACGTTGGGTGTCATTAGACATGTCATTGTTTGAAATAAATTATTTGGTCTTTTCACTTATTCACCTGAATACCAAAAGTGTTTTATTTTGCCATTTTCGGCGAAATTATTTTGGTTGCTGAATATTTGATGCACCCTTTTGTTTTATCATTTAGGACCTGTTAAGTATCAATAACTATATGTCTGTAAACATTTTAGCATTTTGTGCTGTCCATAGCTTATTAGCAGCTAAGAGTGGAACATTTTCTCATGAGCGAAAGCTGCTGTTGTTTTCCTCCACATTGTTTTTGATACTTAAGTGATGGGTGTATCTGTTAGCCCGAGGGAATAAGACAGATATGGAGGCTGCTACATGAGGCCCCAATGACATGCGCCATTAATCTCACCCAGCGACCCTTGACTGCTTCTCACTCATGAGGTGAACCTCTCAATTGTTCTCCTAAACCTAAACCTCTTTTCTGGCTTTGTCCTCTAGCATTTGTGGAGAAATACATTTAGTTTCTTCACGTGAAATCATTTTCTTTAGTACTCTATTTGAGGGAAGGTTATAGGAATATGCCCTTCAGGAAAAAATTAAAACATTTAAATCATTCGAAGGGTCTTCCTGGAGAGGGGTGGCCAAGAAATCATGTCTTCTTCATTAATTGACCGACAGCGATTGTGTTAATTTCCTCACTGCTCTCAACAACAAAGCCACGCTTGTTGCATTTTCTCATGCCTTCTCACTTTCTGTAACTAAATACTCACAAAAACAAGGCTACATTTGAGTAAGCCTCCGGTATGCCAAAGGGTGAGACCTCAGGTCTTTAGGCTCAAAGACCCTCCACATTGAATGTTCATTCCAAAACTTTTGCAATAGTGAACTTCCATTACAGTTACTCTTGTTCCACTGGCTTCTGTGCAGCTGATTGTAGTTGTAGCCAGTCCATCATGGCTTTGTTTGCTTTCACTTTCCTCCATCAACGATTAAGAGTCCTGCTCACATTTTCTGAGAGTCTAATGAATTTTGCACAGCAGCAAAGTTTCTCTCCAAATCAATTTACTTCCTGCTGTGTTTGTCTGTCGTTTTTCTTAGCTTAGTTGTCTTTCTTTCTGATTGATCTTCCGAAAGACATACCACGTGTTGTCATAGTTGCCATATAAAGAAGTGACTTTTTGTATATGAGTGGAATTTTGGCTTTGATTTTCAGCGGGAAACACTGATGTGTACTTATTCCTTACTGCTAGATTAACGATCAGCAGTGCACCCTTTAATGACCTGTCAGATTACAGGAAAAATGAGATCAGAGGTCATCAGATTGAAATCAGTTCCATTCCTGGCTTTGTTGTGCCACTAACTACATTTTTTCCATCTTTCTTTAGTGATAACAACAATGTTAGAGTTTCTGCTCAATTTGTTTATTTCAGCTGAGATTCAGATCAGTAATTTATAGCTTCCTTTTAATCGGACAGAGAGACTCTGCAATGTTTTTGCCAGGCCTCTGGCCCCGTGTACACGTAGATTGAAAAGTGACCAGACATGATCAAAATATACCATCTCTTCAGTATGGCACACAGAATAAACCGTGATTCAGATACAAATAGGTATAAGGTTAAGTCCCTGTTCAACGATTAGACAATCATCAGTTACAGATACATCATTAATTATCAAACGAGGAATGTGCTGGCCTTTTCATCTTAATCTAGAGAGCAAGCTGGGCCAAGGCACAGCAGGAATTCAGATGATTTAGCTGGCTTTGACTTAATCAGTCTTAGGTGCATTACAATGGCAGTGCACATTGATGGATCACTTTCTAGTCACTGAGTGGTGTTTATATAAGTGAGCTTTCACTGATTCTCTCACCATGCTCCCCAGCTGAAAGAAAACGATAGGGACGGTTCCAAGGCCAAGAGGTCTCTTTTAAAGCCAACATTAGATGTGATTAGGTCTTGGATTAGACCTTCGGTCTGCGTAAGATTGTCTATTTTATGTCTCTTCAGAACAGCTACTTGAGGATTCTAAAATTCGATATTTCAACTTTTTAAGTAGTGCCTCATGGACATAAAATAAATTATAAATTTAAAACATGGCTGAAATAAATTTTTGTGACACGATGCCACACTTTATTTTTGTAATAGTGAACCCTGGACTCTAATCAAGAAGTAAAAGTTATGGCTTAGTTTGGATTTTGATTAACAAAGTAGCCTCTAAAACATGCATTAGATAAGCTTACAGTCCTCGATGTTAGTAATAGAATGGCCATAGTGCTGTTCATGATTGAGGTTTTAAGTAGTACATAATGATATCATCCAGCTATGTCTTCCCTGTGGAAAGCCCCTCATGGGCTGACCAGCCAGTGAACCCAGACACCGCCAGAGACATCTCTCTTCAAGTAACTGTACTCTTGTTAGTTTTGTTGCCAAATGATCTGGCAAGACAGGCCTTATAAACCTTGCTGCACTAAAACGTGGCTATTAGCACTTTTAACTGCTGAGCTTTAAAGATGGTGTCAAGTGTTAAGAACATGCTGATGACGTGGAGGACCAGAGTGTCTCCTTGAATACTGCTGAGACATTAGCCAGTGTGGGCCTTGGGTTGGCGTACCGCAATAACAGCTTTGACACACTCACTTGCTGTTGTGGTGTAGTCAGCTGAGTCAATGGCATGAAAAACATTGCAGAGACTGTAGTCCTATCACGCTCCGAACAATGGCCTGACACTGTGCACCACAGTGACCCCTCGTCCTTGGTGCTGCTATTCTCAGTATAAACACAGTAACTTTTTTTGCCTTTTTATCAAAGCAATCCGTCCTCTGCATTTATTATTTCCAGATTCTGATCCCTTAGCTGTTTCAGGGCCTGACATGTTGCTCAGCCGTAGAGTTCAGCTCTTGGGATCTGGCAGAAGATAAGCACTCTACCGTGATTTGTAGGCCTGGTATTCAATTCCTACTCGACTGATGCCGTGGCGTTCGAACATAGAGATACTATCTTTGAAGAAATGTCCCGACCAAACATAATTTCTGCTCTCTCCTGGAGCCCAGCCAGCCTCTCGAAAGTTTTTCCTCCCCATAAACTCAAGTGGAGACTGAAAAATTTCATCTCCCAAGATTGATAGCGTGTGCTTAGGATATAGAAGTCTCAGTTTTTATTATACACGGCCTATTTCTCTAAGTGTTCCATTGTGTGCTATTTGTAGAACAAAGTGTACAAAACTTTCACCAATGTGTCCACCATCCAAAACTATCACTATCTAAAACTATCACTTGAGCATTAAAAACAATAGTATATGTAGAACATTATGTATAGAAGTGATAGATAAGGAATGTTTTAATCACAATAGAACGGTGTCAGACTAAAGAGCGAAAACGTCCAAAGAATGGCTACGATGCTTGGCGTCCTTGTGCTTTTTAATTAAGCGCAATGTTGAGTGTTTCTGTTCCCACACGTGTTCAAGGTTGCCCTGCGAGTACGAGCCAAAGAGCATTAATTAATGATTCTGCAGCTGGTGGTACCACTCTGATACCCTTCTGCCTGCTCTCTCCAAGACACTCTCTGTTTAGGTAATGCTGGACGCCGTCCCATATCCGCTCAACTGGCTGAATTTCTCTCCATTCAAACGTTTGAAGGCGAGCCAGTGTTTTAAATACTTCAGCGAATCTCAGACGATTCTCGGGCTTCGCCTTATCTACCATTCTTCACAAATCTACTACCACCTGCACATGTTGTTTTAAGAGCATCTCCTCAGCACAGCAAGGCCAAGTCCCAGTCAAAGAGCTGGATGATAACTCAAAGCAAAACGGTTAACGTTGAGACGGCACTGCAAACTTTTACCAAAGCAGTGTCAAAACAGGCTGCTGCTATTACGATATATTTCAGGTGATGCAGTGGTTAATGTTCAGAGTATTATTAATGACACAAAAAACTCTTTTTGCAGTGTAACTTTGCCAGACTTAATTCCACAATATCTACTTAATGAACTCTGGTATTATTGGAAAGGGCCTCAGGATGTATGAGAGGTCATAAGCTCTGAATAATAAAGTCATTCTTCTATAGCTTCTGAATCAGTAATTTCCTACAGGTCATGAACTGTAAAACCATAATAAATACTTTTATAGTTAAATTTACCTACTTACAGTTCAAACAAATGTTACTCATCAGAAAATCATCCAAAACATTGCCGATTTTGTCCTGTGTCATATAATGACACCTCTAAAAACACTCTAGTGAACTGTTGCCTAGTAATTGTCACTTTTTTGTATCCTTTGGACTTTCCATGTTTGTTTCTTTAAAAGAAATAGTTAAGTTCTACCATATCTCCGTAATAGAGCAAAGTTGTAGTTGTCAAGATGAATTGCTAAACAAAGCCTTACGTTGTTATAATAAAAGGGCTAAGGGAATTAGTGTGAGAGTATCTATAGTTCAAGGCCACTCCTCCCTTTCTCTCCCTTTCTCTCTCTCTCTCTCTCTCTCTCTCTCTCTCGCTCTCTGTTTTTCACTCTCTCTGTGGTGATGACTGTAATCGTCTCCTGACTCCCCAACATAGATGCTCCTCCAAACACCTGCACTATGGATCTTTTTTCCCTGGCCATGCTAAGATGGTCAACCCTTACTATCAGTAGATAGCCATGACGGGAGTGAGCAAGGCCTGTGAGTTTCAACCGCTCAACAAAAACGCTCTTCATTTGTTTCTTCTGCACTATCAGTCTCTTCTTTATCTGCTCTGTCCGTTTGCAGACATTCACTTTGAAGTGTATCGAGATAGACTGCTAACATAAAACAGTGGATCAGGATTTTTCAGCATGCCGGGTGTCTGTGGATGTGTGTAAGAATGCTGTGTCAGAGTGTGTGTGCATGTATACTGAAAATGAACAGTGTGACATTGTTTTGAAGCAGATAGCAGCAATTATATGTCAAACAATGTTACATTGACTGCATTTCACTGATAAGCACCATGATGATTCATTTGACCACACATTTGTGGTTCACTGGGCTTTTGTAGCTCTCCAAGCTGCCATCTCAGTGACCTTTCTTGTTCACACAGCTGGCCACTTTATTACTTGTAAGATTTTTTTTTATCACAGCTCTTCTCACATTTACGATAAATCGTGGCACAAAGTGGGAACTCCTAACCCATATGCATGTTCAGCCTTTGCCGTGCTATTGTCACGGGTGAACAATATCATCTTTCATCTCCTGCAAATGCTCTCCAATGGCTCCCAATGAACATCCATCAGGCAGACGGAAGTGGTCTTCGTGCTCTTAGGGCTATCACTTGGCCTGCTCTTCCAGCGACGGCGCTTGTGATCCAACCTTGAAGACAAATCCCTTTGATGCAATGGTGGGGATCAACAAAACTAAATATTTTCAGGGTTACTCGGACCACTTTGTTTTCCTCAGGCCCTGAGAGTACTCGGGTAAAAGTCAACGATGGTTTTATTTTAAGATAATTTGTTGTTTGTTAAGTGGAAAAAATGTATTTGAATGAGCAAGGGAGTCATTCTTTTTGCTGCACTGCTGTTTTTGAATTGCAGCATTAGACGTCCAAAAATGCCTTTGAGCTCCTGGGAGAACCCCAGTGGAACCTATGGTCCCTTTTAAGAACAGAAATAGTGTGTGTATGTGTTTATATGTATGTTTGAGGGAGTTCACAGATGAAGATGGGGTGAGATCCAGTGCTCCATTATTATCAATATGTTCCCTATGACAGGCAATGTTTCTTCATATGCATTTGAACATGTTCACGTTCATCCTCCTTTTCACCAGAATAGGTTTCTTTCAGCATGTGAGGGGTTCCTATTCACAATGTGCTCAAGTTCAGCAATCTGGAATTTTCATGTTACTGTACATTCCATGTACATATAATGATTTATGTTTTAATTACAGTCATGGCTGAAAGTGTTGGCACCCCTGAATTTTTTCCAGAAAATGAAGTACTTCTCCCAGAAATTTATTGCTATTACACACGTTTTGTTATACACATGTTTATTTCCTTTGTGTGTATTGGAAAACAAAAAACAGAGGGAAAAAAGGCAAATTTGTCATAACACATAACATTCACACAAAACTCACACAAAATTATTGGCACCTTTTAATCAAAATTGAGGGTAAATAACTTTGTTTCAAGCATGTGATGCTCATTCAAACTCACATGTGATAAGTAACAGGTGTGGGCAATTTAAAAATCACACCTGAAACCAGATAAAAAGGAGAGAAGTTGACTCAATCTTTGCATTGTGTGTCTGTGTGTGCCACACTAAGCATGGAGAACAGAAAGAGGAGAAGAGAACTGTCTGAAGACTTGAGAATCAAAATTGTGGAAAAATATCAACAATCTCAAGGTTACAAGTCCATCTGCAGCGATCTTGATGTTCCTTTGTCCACAGTGCGCAACATAAGAAGTTTACAACCCATGGCACTGTAGGTAATCGCCCTGAACATGGACGGAGGAGAAAAATTGATAAAAGGTTGCAACGCAGGATAGTCCGGATGGTTGATAAGCAGCCCCAATCAAGTTTCAAAGAAATTCAAGCTGTCCTGCAGGCGCAGGGTTCATCAGTGTCAGCTCGAACTATCTGTCGACATTTGAATGAAATTAAACGCTATGGCAGGAGATCCAGGAGGACCCCACTGCTGACACAGAAACATAAAAAAACTAGACTGCAGTTTGCCAAAATGTATGTAAGTAAGCCAAAATCCTTCTGGGAAAACATCTTGTGGACAAATGAGACCAAGATAGAGCTTTTTGGTAAAGCACATCATTCTACTGTTTACTGAAAACGGAATGAGGCTTACAAAGAAAAGAACACAGTGCCTACAGTCAAATATGGTGGAGGTTCAAAGATGTTTTGGGGTTGTTTTGCTGCCTCTGGAACTGGGTGCCTTGACTGTGTGCAAGGCATCGTGAAATCTGAGGATTACCAAAGGATTTTGGGTCGCAGGGTAGGGCCCAGTGTCAGAAAGCTGGGTTTGTGTCTTAGGTCATGGGTCTTCCAGCAGGACAATGACCCCAAACATACTTCAAAAAGCACCCAGAAATGGATGGAAACAAAGCACTGGAGAGTTCTAAAGTGGCCATCAATGAGTCCGGATCTAAATCCCATTGAACACCTGTGGAGAGAACTTAAAATTGCTGTTGGGAGAAGGCACCCTTCAAATATGAGAGACTTGGAGCAGTTTGCAAAAGAAGAGTGGTCCAAAATTCCAGTTGAGAGGTGTAAGAAGTTTGTTGATGGTTATAGGAAGCAATTGATTTCAGTTATTTTTTCCAAAGGGTGTGCAACCAAATATTAAGTTGAGGGTACCAATAATTTTGTCTGGCCCATTTTTTGAGTTTTGTGTGAAATTATGACAAATTTGCCTTTTTTTCCTCTGTTTTTTGTGTTGTTCCAATACACACAAAGGAAATAAACATGTGTATAACAAAACATGTGTAATTGTAATAATTTTCTGGGAGAAATACTTCATTTTCTGGAAAAAATTCAGGGGTGCCAACACTTTCGGCCATGACTGTACATAACAAATACATGTTTATATAATTAATAGTTTTGCATTTTGTATTAACAGGTTGGCAAGAAATTACAAAAAAGTAAATGTAAGACTCAACAATAATGTTTCATCAAATCATAGCAAACATTTTTTCTTGTATACTAGGGGTTCCCAACCTTTTGCAACTTGAGGTCCACAATGACTCTGCAGTACATGATTTAAACAAATGCTCGCTGAGTGTCATGGATAGGGCTGTGGATGTTTTAGTGGATGTTCAGTCTCTTGGCAGGGCACAACTGAAGTGCCCTTGAGCAAGGCATCTTACCTCCAACTGCTCCCTGGGTGTCATGGATATGGGCTGCCCACCACTCTGGCCACCCTTTACCATGTGTTCAATAGTGTATATGTGTTTGCATAAATGGGTTAAATTCCTCTGTGTGCAAGTACATTGATCAATAAGTGTACATTTAAATTCTATAATCATTTATCCATGATAAATGAATTCCAGACTATAGAGAAAGTAAATCTAACTTGCTACTAGATGACTAGGTAGCAATGTTCATTACACTGACTAACTAGCTAGTGATGTTTATTACATCTGTTATATATTTTGTCAGAGCAATCAACAAGCCCAACATAAATATGATTTTGCAAGTAATTATCACAATATTTGTCATATTCAAAGTAGGTTTGCTTAAATATTTATACACTGTAACAAAGGCCAATGTAGTACCACTATGACCCACTGGGCAGCCACGGTTCAAAGCCTTCCTTGTTTTTTGATGACTGAAGACACATCTATATCAAAAGTACTTAAATTGGCACGTTTTCTGTACTTTTTTAAAAGCTTATAATATTATTTACATATTTTTTTTTTTATTCTTTGACATTCAAGTAGAGTATGTTGAGCATTGCCTATCGAGACATCCATACTTCTGCATTTGGTAGCATCTTCTAAATTATATACTACACTAACAAGCTAGGGATCTTTCCTGGGTAAACAGCAAAGCACTTTTGTAAGTTGCTCTGGATAAAAGTGACTACTAAATACCTTAAACATAAATGTAAATATAAAAATGCACTTTTCAATACTTATACTAATGTAGCATTGCGATCGAGCTATGTCAAGATAATCAAGATATGATTGTGAAATGCAGTAAAATGTAAGATGTGATGTTTCAAAGTCTATTAAAATCAATGGTTAAATCCACAACAAGATATAACAGATCTATGAGGAGTTCATAAAACTAACTGTTCACTTCCACCATGACAACTGTCTGTGCTCAGAGCGACGCCTACTCCATGCCTTTATTCCAGCCTCTTTGATAGCAAGATAAAGAGCTTTGACACAGTGACTTCTGCTGACATGACAGGCTTTTTTTCCCTCTCCTTGCACTGCTCTTCCCTGGGTTGAAGAGTTGAGTCCTGGGTCAGCAGCTTTCAGCAGAACCCCAGACTAGAATTCCAGATGGTGAAGTAAGAGCACATCTCAACTCATCAATTTAACAAGCCCTGCTGCCGCTGCTTATCCACGTCCTACTCCTAGGCCAACACTTCCGGCTGCAGCCAGGGCCTAAGCACAAGACAAATTGAGATGCATCTCAGCTGACTGGTTACAGGATGGTCACAGCGTGCAAAATGAGGGCAGACTAAATCCAGGGGTGTAGCATCAAATTTTGCTCAACCCACTATCCTTCAGAAACCTTTAAGGCTGTTCTATGGCCCCCCAACCAAGGACGGGCCTTGGTAGGCAGGTCTAAACGTGCTCCAACTCCCCTGGCTAAAGTGATGCAAAGTCAGCATAAACTTTACAATTTTTGTATAGCAACTTTATCTTCATCCTGACTCAAGCCATCTATTTGTTTTGTCTTTCCTCCTACCAAATTGGTGAAAATGACCTATAAGCGTACCTGGAGTGCTTACCAACCCACAAACTGAAAAATTAAAAATCAGTTTAATGTGTTGTCTGTGTCTGAAAATATTAAATTGAATGACCAGTTCAGGATTGGGCTCCACTTATTGCACAATAAGATGACATTTAGCCAAGACTCTCACTGATGTAACACCCCCCATGAGTTGAACTGAGGTTGGCCATTTTATATTTATATTTATACATAGCTACAAACCGGATTCCAAAAAAATTGGGACACTAAACAAATTGTGAATAAAAACTGAATGCAATGATGTGGAGATGGCAAATGTCAATATTTTA
>BRDA01004774.1:8319-42173 GCA_036984385.1 Crenuchus spilurus
TATATATATATAAATGAAATGTTACAAATGTTAATTTTATGTTATATAAAAATGATGTATTATAAAAAATATGTATTATAATATATCTCTCTCTCAGTGCTCAGGTGTTTAGGTATCCCTGCCCGTAGTGTTACCAACTTCAGCTCCGCCCACGACACTGATGTTTCCTTAACGACTGATGTTTATTTGGATGAGAATTTGGAACCAATTGATGAGCTGAACACTGATTCTATTTGGTACAAACACACACACACACACACACACCACTGACATAACACATTCCACAGCAGTTATACGCACACATTAAGACACACACACACACCTCACCAGTAAAAGAAAAATGACTCAGGAATGATTTGACACCATGTATTACAAACCCAGTGAAGCAATAGATGAGTTGGCCCATTGTGTTTTGAATACATGAGGTCATGAACAGTCATATAAGTGTCAAACATCAGTTTACACAAGTACAGAGCAGCTCCATTGAGTTACACTGAGCAAACATCTTCACTGACTTTTGTGATATACTCTGATCTATAGTTACAGATTATAGTAACTATATTATATCTATAACTATATTTATATCTGTATCTTTTATAATGTTTTGGTGCATGAATCATTAACTAACTTGTATGTCATCATGATTTTACCAGCGTAATGCACCACCTCATACTTACGCTTTAATCTGGACTTTGTCATCTGTTGAACAAATCAGAACTTGTCTCTTCTCTCTGTGTAGAGACGTCCATGACGAATGACTCTTAATTCAAATGAATGACCATGAATGAACTCTGAATTGCGTAATAATTTAATAAGCTGCACATTTGACTTCTGCTTGTTTTGCCATTTGTTGAACAAATAAGAACATGTCTGTGCTACCATTAAACTATTTATTTAAGACTTATTATTCACTTCTTATATACATGATTCACCCACAAATCTTAGTAATATATTTCTACACTTACCTCAGATGTAGTTCATCAGCTATGACAGATTTGGAGTAAAAATTTTTGCTTTTTCAGAACTGTGATGCTAATAATGCTAACAAACAGCAGTACTCAATAGTCACCTGAATTACCACACTGTTTTCATTAACACAGTGTCTGTATTTTCCAGATTTCCTGACTTATTTAAAGCTCGTCAAAGTCAAAGTGAACTTTATTGTCATTTAGACTATACAACCAGGAGAGCACATCTCTCAAAAAGCTTTCAAAAATAGCAAAACGTGCTGCTGTCTGAAGTGTCTGTCTGTAGTGGTGAGGTTTTATCTCTCACAGTAAGTCATACTGTGTCCTAAAGCACATCCACTAGTCTGTGACACCTTCATTAAGATCTGGAGGTGTTTAAACAAAAGTTTTGCTGATATGTTTGGATGGAAACTCCTATGCTATTTAGGTCACTATTGACTTCTACTGTTTGTTAGCAGTGTTAGCATTGCAGTTCCATTTCTAAACATCAGAATCAAAATATGAACTTGGGGACAAGATGTTTACAAAACCCCTGGGCTATTTGGGTGACTATTGAGTTCTAGTGGTCCACATTTGGATTGACTACATTTGATCTAGATGGAAAATTGTGTCAGATTTCTGGATGCAGCCTCCCAGTCTTAGGACATATGATTTGGTAACTGCTATGAAAAACTCAGTAACAATAATAATAAACATCTCTGTAAGTTCTGTAGTTATGAGAGTGAATAACTGTGACATAATTACTAAAGTTTAAATGTGTTTAAGGGGGTAAAATACTGTGCTAACTGGAAGGATTTTGGATGTGAACAGTCTGAACATGCACAAGATTGGTAGAACAGTGTTCTTCTGTTCTTCTACTCTCTTTCCTGAATTTCCCGCAAGGGATTAATGAAGTATTTATCTATCTATCTATCTATCTATGCTTTTATTGAACCCTTCATTACTTTCTCTCTCTCTCTCTCTCTTTCTTTCTCTCTCTCTCTCTTTGTAAAGGAATTTTCACGTGTGGAATGAATGTTGGATGTCTCGTCCTGACCTGCCAGCTGGTATGGGTGGCTGGCAGGTGGTAGATGCCACTCCTCAGGAGACCAGTCAGGGCTCATTCCGCTGTGGCCCGGCCCCGGTGTCTGCCATCCGCAACGGGCAGGTTTTCCTCAAATACGACGCGCCTTTCGTCTTCGCTGAGGTCAGTTTTCTGGTCCTGTTTGTATTAGACAATCCACTCGCTGTACACTTAGAAACTCCTACCTTTGTATGTCCATTCAGTGGACAAAATATTACAAACTCTGTCCATGTACTTTTTGTACTCACTCATTTTTTCCCACCATCCTGTATTCACTCCTTAAAGGCTGTACTGTATCCACTGCTGCACATCACTGGTCACTTTCTGACCACAGTTTAGGACCACTGTTGTCCAGATATTATTGACTGGTGGACCATTCACCATAGTATGTTATTGTGTGAAGTGTACCACTAATATACTGATTTTTTTAAATGATTCATTTAAAGTTTTACTTGAACTGTCTAATGACTGGTCTGTCACTGGAGATAAATGGTTGTAATGTTTTGGGTGTAGCTGTGCCACCATCTGGGTTTTATCTACATGTCTAATCTTGATCTTGTCTGATGTTTATTTTAGATGTTGTCAGTTCTTTTATGTCAACATTCTGTTATGCTTTTCCTTTCTGTTACGCTTTTCCTTTCTGTTACGCTTTTCTGAAGCATGTCCAGATGAACAGAATATGACTCTCTTTCTTTTTCTCTCTCTGACATTTCGCTCTCTCTTTCGCACACATTACCAATGTTTTTTTATTTTGTTTACAGTTTTATTGTCTGTCCTTTTTATTTGCTTTCGAAATTTATATACATCATAATTTTTGTAGGGATGCACAATAAGTTGTGCTGATAAATTTTAGTTATTGTTAATCAGACCCAGTTTGTTTAAATTATTATTTTATTGGCATTGACTGATATCATTTTTTTTATTATTGGTTTTCATATCAGACCTGAAAATTGGACCTCCGTATCGGTCCATCACTGATTTTATTTATGTTAATTTTTCTTAACTTTTTTCCTATTTTTCTTGTGTTTTTACTTTGACATTTCACTTACAGACACAGATATTAAACACTTTGAGTTGCTGTATAAATAAAGTTGTATTATTATTATTATTATTATTATTATTATTATTTATTTATTTATTTTTAATTATTATTATTATTATTATTATTATTATTATTAAAACTGTTTTATAACAGATGTGTATGTGCTTTTACAGGTAAACAGTGATAAGATCTATTGGCAGAGGAGTTCTAATGGCACTTTCTCTCAGATTTACTCTGAGAAGAATGTTGTCGGACGCTGCATCAGCACCAAAGCTGTGGGCTCTGACCAGAGAGAGGACATCACAAACCTTTACAAATACCCAGAAGGTGAAAACACACAATTAGCTTTCAGGAAATTGATGTCAAGAAGTCAGTTAATGCACACAGGGGGGTAAATTGTTGTGCTCAAATGTGAAATAAGGTGAACGTCCCCTTTAATATTGATGAATAAAAATGGACAATGAGTGATAAACTTTCAGGACATATTCTAAAAGATCTGCTTATGAGTTACAGTAGAGTTGGTGTAATTGAAGCTTCTTGTCCTGGGCTGACCTTGGTCTTCTTTTTGCCCATCATGTCCACAAGGATCTGAAGAGGAGCGTATTGCTGTGGAAACTGCCTCTCGTTACGGCTCCAAACCTGACACCTATGCCATTGCAGTCGCCAAGGATGTGACCATAGAGGTCAGTATGGAAGGCCAAGGACCACGTATGGGAGAAGATGCTGAGCTGACAATCATCCTCAAAAACACCAGCACAGAGCCACGCAGTACAGTCATACACAGCCAGGTGGCAGTTATGTACTACACTGGAGTTTACAAGGCCACAGTGAAGAAGGATGACATGCAAGTAGAGCTCAAACCCAATGAAGGTAAACGTTTGAACCTCAGTTGAACTTTTCATTATCCATTGTGTTTATAGGAGCTTATCTAACTGCTACATTAGATAAACTTTGAAAAATGTTTGTACAGTTGTAACACACTGTGTGGAAAAACCTTCATTCTGTATATAGTGCAGTATTCATTTCACATAGGACCCTGGGTTTTTATGACCTGGGAACTTGGGACATTGGGAATTTAGGACTCTGGGAATTGGGACCATGGGAACTTGGGACCCTGGGAATTTGGGACCCTGAAAATGTAGTAATCTGTAACCTGGGATTCTCAAAACATATGAATAATTTGCAAAACGTTTGCCTACCCAGACTCTGAGGTCTCTGAGGTGTCCCTTTCTTGATTCAATTTAATGTTTCAAAGCCTTGGCAGTAGACACTTTCCTCAGATAATTTTTGTGACAATCCAATCACATCTCCAGTGTTTATGGTGTTTGATGTACATCCCAAATCTAGACAAGCTCAGGGTCTGTACTACTTCAGTGTCTCTAGAAGTTTCTTTTTTTACATTTTTGTAGTTCAAACGCTTGAGTGGACTCTTCAGTATGCTCACTATAAAGACCAGCTGGTGGACCATGCAGCGCTGATGCTCAGTCTGACTGGACGGGTCACTGAGACCAACCAGGTTCTGGCTACACAATTCAACTTCCGACTGCGTACACCAGACATTATCATCGCTGTAAGCCTAATTTTTTATTTCCACAGATTATTATTTTTACACAACTGACCTCTTACCTCACATGTTGTTCCACGGCCAAGACATTTTTAGAGTTCAAATTTTCCTTTTTCAGTTTAGAACAGGAAATGTGAGGCTGTTACAAACACTAGAACTCAATTGTCACCTAAAGGTGCACTGTCTTTTCCATAAAAATACTTCCAGAAGAAGCAAAATCTGACCATGTCTTCTAGATTGACTGCATTTGATGCAGCATGTAGGAATGAAACTCTTCAGATCTTTGACCAAGAATTTTGACAGGTGAATTTATTACATTTTTGTTTATGTGTATCTTCTATACAGCCTGCAGGGAATCCTGTAGTGGGGAAAGAAATGGCAGCTAAATTCACATTTAAGAACCCCCTGCCCCGCAAGCTGAAGAATGTGAAGTTCCGCATAGAAGGTCTGGGCTTGCAGAGCATCAGAGAGATCTCCTATGGGTGAGAAACTCTGTCAGATTTCACTTTAAATTAGCTTTAATGACAGTATTTTTGTTTCTCTAAGTGTATCTGATCAGTCAGTATATTTGGTATCTGAAGATTGCTTCTTTAGTTTTATCCTGGAGCTATGAAATCACTCTTGCTAATAACTAATGGAAGTTTATACCCCACCAACTGGAACTGTTTCAGAAATCAGATACATGTCAGGTGTTATTGGTATAATGTAGTTAGAAGTCTTGTCTGAGGACTCTTATTGGTATAGTGTGTGTATATATATATATACAGGGGTTAGACAATGAAACTGAAACCATTGTCCCTGTGTATATATATAGGTATATATATGTGTGTGTATATACTGTATATATATATATACTGTGTACACACACACATACATACATACATACACACACACATATATATATATATATATATATATACAGTATATATGTATACGTATATATAAACATGCCTTGGTTGTGATATTTCCATTTGGCCTTGACACACTTTTTTCTTTTCTCGTTCAGAGATGTGGCTGCTCTTGCTACAGTTGAAATGACAGAGAAGTTTGTTCCCAGGCTGCCTGGCCCACGGAAACTTCTAGCTTCTTTGGACTGCCAGCAGCTCACACAGGTTCACGGTGTTGCTGACATTGACGTTAAAGAGAAGTGAAAACCACAGAACTTTCATTTATTACTGTGCACTCATGCAGCTTATATTAGGGCTAGAAAATGAAATGAGACTTAACAAGCACATGGTGAGCAAAAACTCTAGAACATCTTATCTGACTCATATTTAAGGGTTTCAAAACACCAGACGATGGAATCATTCACCCAAAAATCATATTTACCCAGTTTTTCCACTTATCTCAGATGTAAGTCCATCAGCCGAGACATGATTAGAGTCCAGCTTAGTTTAAAAATTGAGCTAGGAGTACAACATTGCCAATAAACACTAAAACTCAATAGTCACCTAAATAATTTGATGATATTTGGGCAAAATACATGACAAAAACTTCTCAATCCACATCCAGGTCTGAATGAAGGTCGCACAGACTTGTCAGTGTGGTTTAGGACACACTATGACTTACTGTGAGATTTAAAACTTAATAACTTGTCCCGTGTGCCTTTGTCATTTTTTAAATGTCATCATCATTTTTTATCAAGTTTTTAAAAACCCAGTTGAAACGTAATTAAATTTTTTTACTGTATTTATGTAGATTTGTATTTGTTCTGATGATATACAAATGAAAGCACACTTGTTCCCAAGGTAAGAGGTTATAAATATGTATGTGCCTATGACTATGGCATAGTACTGTATTTTGACAGAAACAACCTAACATTTAGGTGACTATTGAGTTCTGGTTTGTAAAATCTGATTTCTGAGTGAACTGTTCCTTTAATGCTGTTAATGCATAGGTTTCAATCCCGAGTGCAACTGAAATACTTAAGTCTATTACAGCTCATTCTATGAAGGATTTAACTACACTTTGACACTTACACCAGTCAGATTATAACATGTAGCAACAGTATTTTTTGATATTGGTAGTTGATTTTACTCAGATACGTGATTGCTGTCACACTGTTGAGAGATACAATGTGTAATTTTACATATCATGCTCACCCACTCATTTATTTATCCTATTTATCTTTTTAATGTTGTGAACTATTACTATTTAAACAAATGCTTACAACTATTTCACAGTGTACTTGTTTTTTAAAGCGTATTTTATGTATTTGTGATAAAATGTGATACATGGTCAATTTTAATCCTGTCATACTTATTTATTTAAAAATGTAATTTTGTTGACATTTTGTACCCTGTAAATGAATAACTACTACTGGCAAGTGTAAAATCTTTATTAAAACCTTTGTTTTGCATCAGAGCAGTGTTAAAATGCTTTAGACACTTTGCTGCTGAACACTGACATTTAGTAGCACTGCAGTAAAATGACAAAAGCTGGTTATTGCACACTGAAAAACTATTTGTTTTAAAAAGGATCACTTTTATGGCATTAAATGAACAGTAAAAAACTCTTTTGTACAAACATACATCCATAACCATCTAATCCACAGTGTCACAGATGCTCTGTACCACAGCATTGAAAGCTTCAGATTTATCTGCATAAACATGATGAGGAGCTCCTTCCACCACCTGAGACAGAGAGAGACAGCAGAGAGACAGATTATTAGTATTAAACAGTTACTTTTTTCAGATAATGAAGTCTTCTTTAACACTGTTATATATCATCCTGTCTGCCACACAGCATCAGCATCTCAGACCAAAACAAATGCTACGCATTCAGCCACGCCCTTCCCTTTAACCACACCTCCTTGCTTTCTGTACTCAGCATGTTTTTGTGAAGCCCAGAGAGGCTAAAGCGATGACTGTCTTTTGGTAAAAACAAAACACAGGGTAGGCCAAGGATTCTACAGGCAGGACTAACATACACAAGCAGCCAGACTGGCTATAAAAACACAGCAGAGAGCAACAGCTCATGATGCCTTTGCTCCACATATAAAGTAGTAGTCTGCTGCTATATTCATGTTTAAAATGTCATATATATCAGCTTTAATAAACACAGTAATTCACTATGTCTATACATAAAAACTAAACTTTAGAAAAAGGCAATCTTCATTTTAGTGATGTCACAATTTACACCTTTGCAGCAGTGAAGTGGGGACACACTGCTCACTAGTGTTGCGATCCAGATAGCCGAATGCTGAGGACGAGTCCAGAGTAGGTGGTCCCCCTCATGAAAATCAAATGCCCTTCCAGGGGAGGGTCCATTAAACACTCAGGTTTTTTTTTTTTTTTTACTATTGTATACATGCTGTTAAAAATGAAATAAAAGGGATGCTGTGTGCAGGAATTATTGGGGAGGAACATTTTACCCCAGTCTTCACCCAAACCAGTGCCTATGTATGACAGTATGAAGTTATAAGCAGTGTTTAGTGACAAGCTGCATTTGAAAAGAGATATATTGTGCTGATATCTGCCAACACTCCCTGATTTTAACCCTTTCTCCCAATGTGTTCCTGATTGTTTAACACTGGAAAATGTAAATGTAAAAGGAATTACTAAGTAATTACTAGCAAAAATATGCTGTTTTGTAACATTTTTGTTTCTGTACAAAAATGTTTTAGCAATAAAATAGTGTTCTAACGCAAAGTGCCCTTAAAATAATTTTGAGAAACCCATATTTTACATTCATTACACGTGAAGTGACATATTCAAACCTTTTTTTGTTTTAATATTGATACTGTTTGAAGACTAATTTACTCAAACTCAAAATGAAAAATGTGGTTATAAATATTCTAATAATTAATAATTCTAATAATAAGTTGAGATTCTGGATTTCTAATTTTCATTAACTATAAGACAGACTGAGCAACAAAAAACAATTTTTAATTCAATTATGAACATTTTTTATAATAAAGTTTTTCACAACTTACTGTATTTGTAGAGAGTAACACTGGGCTTCATGCTTTCTTCTAGAAAGATGGTTTTCAACCTGTGGGCCACGGCCCCCTAGTGGCCAATAGTGGTATTGCTAGGGTGCTGTGTGTATATATGTATATATATGTCTGTATATATTTGTCTTTGACAAATCTGAGTGAAATTAAATCCCTGCTGGAGGTTTTAATACGTCTAACAATCAGCATCTCTCTCACCACTGTACGGGTGTAGCTGTTCGGTCTAAGCTGCGCCACTTTCTCTCCAGTTTTGCTGTCCATCCATGACTGTCCTCCATACACCAGGGTCACAGGAAGGTCAGGGGGCAAAAGATGCACCCGGTCCAGCATGGGCCTCTTTGCCCACAGCAGTGAAGTAGACATAGCCTTGAAAGCCACCTCTCCACTAAGAGAGCAGATAATAAAGGATATAAACCCTGAAGCTTCTTTATCAGTAGACTTGAAATGAGAGCACACACATTAACATTCTGCAGAAAAATACCTGGGAGTTTGTGCATTGCAGTGGTAGATGTAATCCATAATGGTGTCGTCATCAAAAAGCTCCTCAAAGTTCTTCTTAAAGTCTGGACGAACACGACTAATTATTTTAGGACCTTCAAAAAAGCAAAAGAAAGAAGAAGATTTTTAATGCGTCTAAGTAAAATTTGAGTTTGGCTGATGTATTGCTCGACTGATAAAATCAGCCGATATTAATAAACTTATAAATTTTATATGCACACACTGGACACTGAACTCATTGTCCATTTTATCAGCTCCACTGAGCATACAGGTGCACTCTGTAGTTCTACAATTACAGAATGTAGTCCATCTGTTTCCATGTATACCTTATTAGCCTTCTTTCACTCTGGTCCTTAATTATCAGGACCCCCACCGGACAGAGCAGGTATTATCTGAGTGATGGATCACCACCACCACATCAGTATCACTCCACCCACATAACAACAGCTCTGTTGTGGGTCCTGATCATTAAAAAACAGCTAACAAAGTACACAGAGAAACAGATGATTACATTAAAAGTAATATAAGTCTTTAAATATTAATATTAGTCTCTCATGCTCAAGAACTGAAGCTCTGCACAGTAAATCTGCCAGTGTTAAATCAACACTTCTAGAGTTAAATTAACACTGATGGTGTCAAAATGTAACACTCTTAGTGTTAATTTAACTCTAATAGTGTTGATTTAACACTGGCAGATTTACTGTGTATATCCCCTGAAGCTCTTTTTACCCCATGGGCCCGCAGCTCGGACCACAGCCAGAGGGTTGAAGAACGAGGCCAGTGCTATAAGCCCTTCCACCCAACGTGGACAGCCCAGCTTGGAAATCCCCTCAGGAGGCATTGTGGAGAAACCCCAGGGATCTACTAGGATCAGGTGATGAACTCTAGATCAGACAAAGACAAGGTCTTTTGGATAAGAGTGTCATCTACATTAAACTAAATGGACATATCAATTAATAACATATTATTGTGATGCAATCAATTAAGAAATAACACAAGAGCAAGAGCAGTTCTACTGAATGTGCATGTGGGCTCCTGCCTATGTCACAGCTGTGCTGATATTCTGTATAAAAGCACAACCTTGAGTGTGATATTGCTTTTATTCAAAATCTACAAGATTTAGGATTTGTTTAATTTATTTTTATCATTTATTTGGCTCTGCTCACAAAAATGCGACTTGATCAATTAAAGGTTAATAGTACACACCTGTAACACAGACTGACTGTAACTGTAATGTTTAATATATCAAAGTGCAAAACTGGATGCTTTGTGTATTAGATGAATGATATCTTGTGAATAAATCAATGCCTCACCTTTCAGGGTACTGAATAGCATAAGACGTTGCAAGGTAACCACCCAAACTGTGACCCAAAAGGATCACTTTCTCCAGGCCCAGTGCCTGCCTCCAGTGTTCTATGGAGATGACTGACCGCTGCTCGGCCTGAACAGGATCCAGAGGGAAGCGAGGGTGTGAGCTGCGTCCAAACCCCAGCAGATCGAAGGCGAAAATGGGACGAGATTGACACAAAGGGTCCAGATTCCTTATCCACAATCCCACGCCTCCACCAAAGCCGTGCACCATCACCAGCGGAGTCCGATGGGCTGCAAAAGAAAAAAAAACAGCAGTTCTGATATATCATTTCTGTTAATGTGACAATAGTTGGGTTTCCACTCAAACGTTTCACAAATGTTATGTGCATTTACTACATATTGTCAGAAATAACCTTAATAATAGAAGAATAACCTTAACAGCCATTTGCCATTTTTATTACGGTACTTGGTTCCACTGACTTCCATTAAAGGCAAAGTATGTTTTTTTATTCTTCTGTAAAGTCATTCTTCACTCACTCTTCAGTTACAAATATGTATTTCTGCTGCATTGCTTGTTTTCTCTGCGGCTCAAAAGATATTTTCAAACCTAGCTGATTTACACACAACAGCAATAAACAGGAAGTATTTCTTGGAAAATCTTCAGCTGCAGCATCACCAGTCTTGAGACATGAAAAAGGAAGTCACATCAGAAAGAAAGTGTTCAAATTCACTTGCATAAGATATACAGTACTGTACAGTACTATAAACCTCATTTATCTTGCCAATAAGTATGTTTTTGTTTGCAAAAACACTATATATCATTAGAATATATCCAGGTAAATATGGAGAAACACTAACATAACAAAATTAAACATAAAAGTTCACTTTTAACTAAATGTTTTCTATAAAATCTTGTATTTCTTGGAAATACGAATACTGATTTATTATAAATGTATATCTTGACTACAATTTGTGTATTGTAACTGCAGAATATAATAATAATAATAATAATAATAATAATAATAATAATAATAAATTTTATTTGTAATGCACTTTACATTTGAAACAAACCTCAAAATGCCACATGGTAAAATACATAATAAAAGTACATGATAAAATATATGGTAAACAATAAAAATAGTTTTAAATGTCCACCTCTTGCTACAAAAGGACCACGTAAAAGTCCATAAGGTTCTACATTTAAAAGCTTAGGATTTAAAAAGCTAATTACGAGCTATAACATTTCTTTAAAAATATTGTCTCCTTTAATCTTTTTTACTTGATCAGTTAACAATAAGTATAGCACAGACTACAACAGTAGAAAGGGACTGTTAGCTTACATTGTTTTGGAGCTCCCCTGAGACTTTTATGAGTAACTGTGAGAGTCCAGATTCGGTCCTGAGACGGCAGGGAGACGAATCGGGCCCAAAGGTCATTCTGAACACCTGTAAGGGTCAAAGAGATGTGTAAACTGGCAGTGAAAGTCTGTGTAAAAGTGAAATGTTGCAAAGAGACAAACAAACAAAACAATATGAAAAAATCAAACCACTTACGATCCAGTATTTTTGTCTCTGTGCTCTTTAAGAGAGATGGAGAGGTAGGACGCCAAGAGGGCCACCAACTACACCCTGATACCCTGTAGGGTAAAAAAAATAGACAGAGAGAAAGACAGAGTGAGTCAAAACCCTTGATAACCAATGCTTTGGCAAAACAAATGCACCATTATATGCAACACCCTCCCACAGTTCCAGCGCCCATTCCTTCCACTCGGAGCATAATTATTTTCTTCTTTTCTAAGATCCACACAAAATGAACTAGTCATAAGAAAGTCAAAACTCTCTTCTCTCTACTGAAGTTGTTCATTTCTGAATATTTGCAAATAAAAAAATTTACTTCGAATATACATCATGTACCACATTTTGAGTTGGAATAAGCACTGAACATGTTGATAATACGGTGAAACATTGATTTGTTGATCTTTTACTAGTGCATCTTAAGAAATGAGAATTAGTTCATTTTTATTTATCATTTAATTAAAAAATGTCATATTGTATATTCTTTACATGTCAAGTGACATATTTCAAGCCTTTGTTTGTTTAATGTTGATCAGGATGTTGATCAGTAATTTATACACTCAATACTTGGTGATGAATTACTGCATCAGTGCAGCGTGGCGTGGAGGCAATCAGCTTGTGGCATTGCTGAGATGTTATTAAAGCCCAGATTGCTTTGGTAGTGGCCTTCTGCTCATCTGTATACTTGTTTGACAAGACCCCATAAGATTCTCATCAGAGTGGCCAGTCAAACACAGTAATATGATGGTCAGCAAACCATTTGGTAGTAGTTTTGGCACTGTGGGCAGCTGCTGGAAAAGTAAATGGTAATTTCTATAAAGCTTGTGAGGAGATGGAAGCATGAAGTGCTCTAAAATCTGGTACACTGCTGTATTGACTTTGGACTTGATAAAACATAGTGGACCAACACCAGCATGGCACTTCAAATCATCACAGACTGATGAAACTCCCCACTGGACTTCAGACACTTAGATTCTATGTCTCTCCACTCTTCCTCCAGACGCTAATGAAATACAAATGAAATACAAAACTGACTTTGAAAAGAGGACTTTGGAGCTCTGAGTAACAGTACAGTTTTTTAGGTAAAACACTTCTGACATCTTAGGAGTGGCTTGATATTAGAAAGTGGCAGTTGGGGCCCATTTTCTGGAAGTGTATATGTGTTGTGGCACTTGTTATACTGACACCAGCCTCAGTACATTTGCTAGGGAAGCTCTCCCAAGTTCTTGAACTGATCTCTCTTAACAATCCACTTGACAGTCCCCTTCCTGAGAACTTTGCATTAACATGATGTGATACTGCAAACAGCCAGCTTTTTTAGCAATGATCTTCTGTGACTTTCCCACCTTGCGGAAGATGCTGATGACCATCTTCTGGTCAACTGTGAAGTCAGCAAGCTTCCTTGTGGTTTGTGGTTGCGTGTGCTGAACTAGACACACTTTATTTAAACTGTTTAAATGGTAATTGTCTCAAACTCTAAATGAAGTATTCTTATGATTTGAGATTCTGGATTTCTTATATATCACCTTACATGTAATTAATATATAATTCATGTAATACAATCTAATAACATGTATTTACTTTTTAAAGTAAATTATGGACAAAAATGAGCTTTTCCACAATATTCTATTCTTTTGAAATGCACTAATACTGATGATCGAGTCCCAAACAAATAGAACTGAGAACTCAGTTTCTGCCCTGCTGAAGGATGCCCTTTTGTGGCTCAAATCTGAGTTGTGAGATGAACATGAACAATGTCTCTTCTCTGCTGTGTAGCATAAAAATATGTCAGTATAAAAGTATATGCTCATCTGTAATTGTTATTATATTACAATTGTAATAAACACTTTAGAGAGAGAGAGAGAGAGAGAGAGAGAGAGAGAGAGATGACTCTCAGCTGACTCTCATGACTTCTCTTGTTTATAACACTGTCGTAACAGCTCCAGTAATAAACCAGCTTTTGAACTTACTTCTCATTACTCTCGTCCTGCATGAAGAGGCCCGTTCACTACAAACTCCTCTCAATTCCTCAAACTTCTCCGAAACTAGCTCAATAACCTTCTTCTCGTATTAGTTAGCTTATCAGATAATATCTCTTTTAACAGAGTAACCTCGCCATTATACAAAAACTAGCTGCACAGCAGATTTCGCCTACATCCACAGGTGTTCTGTAGCAGAACCGGTTGGTTATCGCTGTGAGCTTAGACTGATTCGATGTGGAACTATTTATATGATCTTAGGAGCGCAGAGGGAGTGTTTTTCACGGTGACACCCGTTATCAGTGCAGTGCTACAGACACGTCGACCTTTCTCCGCGCTGAAATATTACAAAAATAAAACATGTCCCACTCTGTGATTTCAGTCATTTCGAGGTTTTTGGAGGAGTATAACTCGAGCACGTCTAATAAGCTGAAAGTGGTGGATGCATATCTGCTGTATATTCTCCTGACTGGAGCGCTGCAGTTTCTGTACTGTCTGCTGGTCGGGACTTTTCCCTTCAACAGCTTTCTGTCCGGATTTATCTCCTGTGTGGGATCCTTCATTCTGGCAGGTCAGATGAATAATAATAATAATAATAATAATAATAATAATAATAATAATAATAATAATAATAATCTTTTACAAAAAGTTAAAAGTTCTTCAGAGTGCTTTAACTATATAAAGCAAAGTGTATCATGATTTTAACATATTTTCATTATCAGTGTGATCATTCAATTATAAATTATCGTACATCATTTATTACTATATTAATAATAGTGTATCATATGTATTTTTAAAATGAATCCAATAAATAACAAAAACTTGATGTATCAAATCTGATACATGTATTTTGCCCCCTGGTGTGCACTATATGCTCTAAAGCACGTGTCAAAGTCCAGTCCTGGAGGGCCGGATTCCTGCAGTTTTGTGAACTTCCTGATCAAACACACATGATTCAGCTCAGCAGGTAATGAGCAGGTTTTATTGTAGTGTCAGAGCAGAGAAATCACCAAACTCTGCAGGAATTCGGCCCTCCAGGACCGGAGTTTGACACCCCAAACTTAAAAATTATTTGAGTAAAAATGTAAAGGAAACTTTGTGTATAATTACTTTAAAAAAGTTGTTTAAAAGTGGGGAAAATGTATTCTGTATATTTTTAAGTTTTTTTAAGCAATATACTGTGAGCAGTACATTCTAGAAATATTAGAAATCATAAATAACTAAACTCAATTGTATCTAAATTTTTTTGCTCAGTTTGAAAACACCAGCTGAACTTTGTGTGAAAGTGTAATGATCAACGGACCAAAAATGCACCAAAATGACTTTAAATAAATATATTTTTTATTTATGTCCAATAACAGTTCTCTGTTCTTCTGTAAAGTTAACATTTTGGAGATCCAAGATCTTGTTTCAGCAGTGCTAAAATGTGTTATTTCATTTTTTTCTTTTTTTTTTAATTGAACAGAAGGTCAAATAATGCCAGTTTAATTTTCTTTCAAAGAGGTTTTCTTGCAATAATTTAATGGTTCAGGCTTCACATGGTTAGCATAAAAAAGAGTAAACAGTGCAACTCCAAATAAAATTGGCCATTTAACACACTGGCAATACAAAAACTATTTACAGAAGCCATACAAATAAGAGTGTCAAATTAAATTGAACAACAAAAGATGATGATTATGATAATGAAAGCCAGAATAAATATAATTTTTTATACTGTTCCAACTTTTTCTTATTTGAGTTTGTATAACAACACCAACTACTCTCACTGTAGCTACTACTGCTAATCTACTTTTTTTATTTTAGCGCCTTAGTCTACTGAGCCACTCAGAGCCCAACTGCTAATATACTTTAACACTATTATATAAAACCACCAATTACTCACACTGTAGCTACTACTGTCAGTGTACTTTAACCAACACATTTGTTAAAAGTTTACTGGTTTGTGTGAATATTTTTGAGAAGCCTGGCAGTGTAGTTATGCAGATTAATGCTGTACAGTGTTAGCTTGCATTTAGCAAACTTTTAATTTTAATTTATATGGGACTCTCATGTATTACCTATCTCTCTTACAGTTTGCCTGCGAATCCAGATCAATCCTCAGAACAAAACTGAATTCTTATCCATTTCACCTGAACGAGCTTTTGCTGACTTTCTTTTTGCTCACACTGTGCTTCATCTTGTTGTCATCAATTTTGTTGGTTGAATGGAAGACGTTGGTAAGATTCATTTTTCTAGAGCATTCATGCATACAAAACAGTTCTTAAAAATCCTGTTTCATTATGACATATATGTTACTGTTTTATAATAATATGTGCTTTTATGCAAATGTATGCTTAAAATGAATAATGATTTAAAGATTAATAACTAATTAAATAATTATTTAAAAAGTTTTTTTCTCTGGTAACATCTGCAATAATCAATGAGTTTCTCTTATTTGGCAGACTGACTGTGGCAGAGTGACCAAACCCCATATGCACCTTTAACTCAACAAACTACAAAGACTGAAGAAAATGAACAAAGACTGAATAAACTGAACAGAGACTGAAGAAACGCAGAACCACACACACTACACCATTACATGTATATGTGTTTGTTAATTTAGGATATAAACTGTAATTGCACCATGAACATCAGATTCCCAAATCATTCTGAGAGAGAAGCCCCACAATAGTCTTTAATTCGGGCTCCCTTCATTGCCTCTCTCTAAAATGACACTAAAATAATTTTGGTAATCTTTGCACTTCATCTGGTGTAAAATGTATTTGAATTTTTACAAATAAAAAGTAAACTAAATTTACTGTTTTGTGAGTGGTCTGTTGAATAAGTAAGCAAAATTCATATACAATCCTTTGAAGGAAAGCTCAGGTGGCTGGCAATATTTTAAGCAACTTAAGTATAAAATATAATTTAAGCCTCCAAATTGAATTCCTAGTTCCTCTTCTGGGTTCAGCTTCATTCTGTCTTTTAAAAATTGAAGTTCAGTGATTAACCTGAAATGGTACAAAAGTAAGTGTTAAACTGTTTTTCTGTAGCAATGTAAGTAAATTAAACTTTGAAAGTTGATGCAAACAATTTCTACAGGTGTCCCAACTTTATCTGATTACTTCCAAGTCCTCTATTGTTTTCATAGACAGTCTAGAATATAAAACAGACTGTATATAATAATGTACAGCTCTGGAAAAATTGAGACCACTAGTTTTGCAAGAGACCACTGCAAATGTTTTATCACTTTTCTATTTATAGATGATAGTTTGAATCAAATATACGTTGTTGTTTTATTCTACCAAGTTTCTACCATTATCATTTTTAAACGCAGAACTAATGTTGCAACTCTAATGTGTGCATTCAGAAATCAGTATTTAGTGGAATATGCCTGATAAGCTCATGCTCTCCATTGGTCTTATGTGTATGTGTGTGTGTGTGTATATATATATATATATATATATATATAAAATTGTTTATCAATTATAGAATTTCAATGTTGATACTGTCTGAACAGTAATTTTCCCTAAATTAAATATTCTAATAATTTGAGATACTTGATTTCTGATTTTCGGGAGCTGTAAGCAAAACTGATTAAAGCAAAAACTTTAAATTTGTCCCTTTACATGTGATGAATATAAAATATATGATGTTACCAGTGATCTTTTCACTATATTCTATTTTTTTGTATAATGGAAGTGGGCTAAATACCCGTTCCATTTATTTATTTATTTTATTTTACAATTTTAGCACACACAAAAAAAAAAATAAATGTCACACGTGACTTACTGCGCGTGCGTGTTACTTTCACCCAACTACGCGCTTACTAAACAAATGAGAAGCCTCTGACAGGTAAACTATTTCATAAATATGAGATTCATGAGTTTATATAATTTATCCTGGGCTCTTTTTCGAAGATTAATTAAGTCTGCTGTTACATAAGTTTTATTTTGTTGCTTAGAGTGGTGTATTTGTGGTGTTTTGTCCTTTAGTTAGCTCGTTGCTAACGGTCTGTTGTGCTGAGCTTTCTGTCAGTTCAGCTAAAACACCGTGACTGTAACGTTTAGCTGTACTTCATACATTTACAGCCCAGCTCACCAACAAATACATTTAGACGTTTAGCCGGTGTAGCATTTCACTACACACCGGCTTGAACCAGTTTTCTAGCTTCTAGCTTCCTCCCAACCTAATCATAACCTTTTTCATTTCATACTCTCCGTCTACAGAGCTTTATATACTAAAGCTACCAGACACAGGAACAGTTTTTACCTTCATAAACAGCTGACCACCAGTGTGATCTGCTGGGCCAGAGCTACTCCTGGTCTCCCATGATAGTTACTGCCCTCATCCTACCACTGTACACCTCAGTTCACTTCCAAACTTTTTATACACTGTTGTTGTGTGCACTACCATGGTCATTACATGTCTTTAACCTGTATGTTTGCTTTTTTGTAATTATAGGCACATTGTCTTTATTACTTGCTCCTGTAACGTCTGTTTTTAGTGTTTATATTGTGTATTGTCTGTAATTATATGTACTTTACTTTTATATTAGATATAACTCTAGACATCAATGGCCAGAAACAAATTTCTTGTGTATATTGACATACTTGGTCAATACATGTGATTCTGATTCTAAGAATTAATTCATTATGGTATAGAAACAATCAGATTTTAAATGTTTGTAGTCTGTAGAACTGGAGGTGTAAGTCCCACATTGCTAACTCTAAAACACTTATGTCAAAATACATCACTAAAACTTCTCTCAGGCCATTCAAACTGAATCCGGACTCGTTGTTTAGGACAGAGTTTGACTTACAGGCAGTCATGTCTTTTAAATGTAATTATGACAGACACTACAGGTTTTTTGTTATTGTTTTAAGGGCACACTGTATCCTAAATAGAACTGCATCAATTATCAAAAGCACTGAAACTTTTCAATACTTAGATTTGGCAATCAGTTCTATATTTAAAAAAAAAATAGTTGCACTATTTTGCTGCATTTTCATAAGTTAAGAGTTTGGTATGGATTACAAAAATTACATTTCAAACAGAACAGACATTAGTTAAACAAAAAATGTAGAAATGTGTGTTCTGTCAAAAAAATGTGGTGTTAAAGACACTAGTGAGTGTTTTTAATATGCATCCAGAGTGTTATGGTATTATTTATTATTCATTTGAGTATCATGATACTTCACTAGATATTGGCATTGAAATCCAAATTCTGGTATTGTGACAATGCTAGTCTTAAAATCCATCACTAGCTTGTGAGACCCGAAGGCAGTTTGAGAGGGTAGAGAAAAGTCTTGGTGATTTAGGTGACTATAGTTCTAGCGTTTGTTAGCAGTGTTAGACTTGCCGTTCCAGTTCTAAAACATGTCTTGGCTGATCAGCCACATCGTATGTAAATTTGATTTTTGAATGGTCTTTTCATTTAACTCTTCTGTATGTGCCATCTCTGGGAAGACCGATGGCCTCATCCTCCGAGGTAAACGTCCACGTGGAGGAGGTCGTGGTGGTGACCACTCCAGATGGCTCAGACCCGAGCTCGTCAGGGGAGGAGGTGAAGAACATGTTGGAGACCGCTGCCCTGGAACAGGCTGAGTAAGAGCCATGCACACTGAGCCAGTGAACATTAACGCGTTAATTCATTTGATTTCTTTGTTCTAAGATTAATGTACCTTTAATAAATCTAGCCTTGTGGTGACATGGAATTACAGATTTTAAGATAAACAGTATAAAATCTGAATGAAAGTATAACAAAATTAAATAAGGACTATTGGATGTTTATTCTGAGTTTAATCAAATGGCACCACTTTAAACCATCAGAACCGGTTCTGTGGCATTTTACTTACACTAAATTTAGTTTTTGGACATTAATGGGTTAAGGTAAATATGTTCATGATATCAACAGACTGCAATAACAATGTAAAACTAAAGAAACAAAACTCAAACAACAAATATGTCTTTGGGGTGAGGAGTCAAATTTTGGCTGTCTCTTCCTCACAGTGTGGGCATTATGGAGCAGAGTTTGGAATCTGAATCCAGTCCAACTACCATCTCACTGCCTAAAGAAGCAGTGCTTGGTAAGACTTGTTTCAAAAGAAAACACTGACTGTACTCATTGATACTTATTCACATCTCTTTGTTCTTTAATTGTATTACCATAATGAATAACATAGTGGAGAACAGAATAATAGTTAAGCACACAGCAGTGAGATTCTTGTGTGTTTTCTGTTATAATTTGTCATGTAGTGAAGCTTTCAGATGATGTGGATGTGGAGGGTGACATTCTTTACCAAATTACCTGTGGTGACAGCAAGGCTGACCTTGTATGGAAAAAATTTGTCTGCCCTGGAATCAACGTCAAATGTGTACAGGTAAATGCTCTGGATTTATAATAATTTACATTACACCTATGCATTTGGCAGACACTCTTATCCAGAGTAATTTACAATTACACCTGTGTTATAGAGGCAGGCAAATGTAGCTTTAGAAGTCTTGCACAAGGACTCTTATTGGTATAGTACTGTGTGATTGCACAAACCCGGCATCAAACCTGGCATCAATGAGGCTTAACTGCATTACCCACTACACTATAACAGTTGTAAATTGTTAAACAAACGTCCACAGGTCACCAGACACAATAATTGAGCCCAATAAAACTGTATAAAAGAAGAAATCAAAACAAAAAAAAATTATGTTTGGTTTTGCATGCTCAGTAAATCAGAAGGGCTTGAATTGGAATTGAAACACCTCGACTGAATGCTGACTTTCACCAAAAAAACGACTTGATTTATGTTGCTCGTCAACTAAGACTTAGAGATGTTTTTCTGCAGTCTGAGAATGGCTTTGAATCATCACAAGCTTAAGTGAAAATCCAGGCTTGGTCGTAGTGGATAACAAACTTCTCTGGTGAGCAATTGCTTTGGACAAATGAGACGTTTTTTTGATGTTACATGAAGATGAGTGGTGGTGGATATTGAGTATGAACCCTGAAATTGCCATTTTGTGTCAAGATGCAGGGCCATACTGAGCTGAACCGTCTTCTCAGCTATAATGTTCTGTGTTACAGTTCAACGATCACCTGATCAGTCCAAAAGAGTTTGTCTACCTAGCTGGAAAATCCACTCTGAAAGATTGGAAGAGGGCTATTCGCCTCAATGGGACAATGTTAAGGTATGTGACTTGTATTAAGCTATAAGCTGTAGAAGATGGGTTCATTTAATGGCATACTTCTGCTTATAAGTAACAAAAAACAACTTTAAAATAGGAACATAAATTGAACTCACAATGTTGAACAGAGCAACTTTGAAGTGCATTATTATATAAGCTCCCTGGACAAAAAGTTGGTGACCTGTAATGTTAAAGGTTGTAGTAATTTCAACCTACTGCAGATGGCGTGGCATTAAAAAATCTGGTTATAAATACCTGTGGGGTGTGCAATGGGATTCATAGATTGAGAAGAGGCAGTACAGTGCAGTAAAAGCCTCATTTTTCGACGTTTGGAAAATTGTATGCAAAGCAGATGTTAATGATTGGAAAAAAGGAGTGATTTCATTTGGGAATGCCAAAAGCCATAGTGTGATTGAAGTAGCTGAATCTGCAGGTGTAATAAAGCGTATGGCCAAATGGGTTTACCAGCAGTGGCAAAAATCCCAGCCTACTGGAAATTCTCATCAAAAATTTAAATGATGGACAGGGACTGCCGGCAGGTTTCACGTCTTGTGAATGAAAATTACTTCGCTTCCAGGCAAGAACTGCTTCTCCTTCACAAAGAGCACTCTACAAGGAATTGCATACCATGAACATATGGAGAGTGGAACACAAGTGGCCTTCAGCCTTGAGAAATCCAAATACTCAACCAGACCTGCATATTATAGAGTTCTGCCAGCAATATGCCTGTTCTGGTACTACCGTTATAACTCCTCCCCTTGTCTTATCTGTAGGAAGATCATGGACTCTGGAGAGCTAGACTTCTACCAGCACTCCAAACTGTGTTCCAACACATGCCGCAGCACTAAGATCGACCTGGTTGGGACACGAGCTTCTCTGAGCAGCCAGCAGTCCACTGAGACTGTACCAGCAACACCGTCTTCTGCTGATGGTAATGTAATATGATCCCCCATCAACTTACTTTATATATGTTATGTTCTTTTAAACCTCTCTAAGATTGTTCCTTGTTCCTTAGTCCATGTAATTGCAGCCTAGTTCATTGCCTTATGTATCATAGTGTTTTACAACCTAATAGTGATTTATGTTGAGCTATTTGCAGTGATTTTTTTGGATAAAACTGTGAATGTCAATATTTGACTCCTTGTATTGAGTGTACACTTATGTGCTATTGCAGTGAATGGATCTCCAACTACATTCTCCACAGAGGCCTCTGAAGACAGCACAGAATGGGTCACTGCAATAGGAGGTGAATGCAATTTTACATTAGGATACTTGGATATAAACAAAGATAATATACAATAAATGTTTATTATCATAGTTTAGGTATTAGCCAACCATGCCTATGTAGTCATATTATGGACCTGTAGATGTTTATATAATAGTTGCTGCTGAACTGAAACTTATGAATAAATGTTTTACACCCACTGTAAGTAAACATATAACAGAATGTCAAGAACAGCAAAGCAACAATTATAACACATCAAGTTGACCATCAGACACCAGCAGACTGTTGGTGTCGGAGGCACATGATACCAGTTACTTCATCATTTCAAAGTACTGATGAAGCAACATCATTTGACAGCTGAACTTCGCTTAGTTTTTTTTTCCATGAGTTCTAATCAACTTTTGGTTCAGAGGACACCATGACTTTCTGGAGAGGCCTGAAGGACATGGGGCTGTTGGATGACATCATGGATGATCTGCAGAAAGAAATTGAGGAAATTCTCAAAGGCCTACATGAACGTATTCAGGAATCTCCGTTACTAACTAAAGGTCAGAAATTTTGAATGTTGTGAAAAAGTTAATTGCTGTTCATAATTTAATTCAAGGCAAACTGTCATTTTACATTCATTACACGTAAAGTGACATTTCAAACTTGTTTTTCTGTTGTTGAGTATGTCTCATAGCTCATGAAAGTCAGAAATCCAGAAATTGAGTAAATTCTGAATCAAATAGTATGGCTACCTTTTTGATGATGATGTTCTCATTTATGGAGGTGCAATAGTACACGGATATTATGAGTGTTCTTAATAGTTAAATCGCATGTTTTCTGAACATCATAGATGCAGCACTACTTAACAACATTGTACAGAATTTTGGGATGCTGGACTTGGTGAAGAAAGTGCTGGCCAGCCACAAGAGCGAAATGGATCGCTGCAGGGAACAGTACACTCGGAGCCTAGTTGGCAAGTATTATATAACATGAATTCCATATTATGATTAGGACTGATACTTGGTCTCCTGATCCTATTTTATTGCATTGATTTACTTTTGTAAAGACATCGTAGTTTTGCAATATTAGTAGAGTGGAACCTCGAATATCGTTTGCCCTGGTTATCATACAGTTCTGTTATTGTCAAGTTTTTCAGGGAAATTTTGCCCCAGTTATCATTCATCTGCCCAGTTTTCATTGGTTGCGCCCACATGACTCTCCGCTAATTTTGCAAAAACAAAGCATCCACCCACACGTTTATCACTCAACCATACGTTCATTGTTCATTCAGGCTTTGTTTCTCGTTTCTTGTTGATGGCGCTCAAAACAAACTAAAACACGTCACACTGTGATGCAACGCTAGCGCCTGAAAATGGGAGCAAAAACAAATAGCAGAAGGCTGCCAGCTGGACCACACCGGCACACTCTAAAATGGAGCATAAACCCATAAGAGTGATGTTAAATGTTAATTTTTCCATTTAACTAGTATTTTATATTTATGTATCATTGTTTTCTGTATGTAACACTATTGTTACTCTGTTTAAATTTTAGTTTTTGTTAATATCTTGGAGTGACTGGAACGGATTAATTGGATTTGTATTATTTCTTATGGGTAAAATTGCTTCAGTTATCATTAATTTCGTATATCATCAGGCACTTTCGAATGGATTAATGACGAAAACCGAGGTTCCACTGTATATATGTTTATCACAGGTTTTCAACCCTGAATACTTCCCAGAATACTTCCTCCCCTGTAGATTTTTTGTGTTGGTGTGTTTCAGATGTATAAATTATTTGTTTATTAAATATTATTAGCATATATTTAGTAAATGAAGTATTCATTATAAAACGATTTTAATTCATAAATAATTTAAACTTGTGTGCCGGTATCTTTAGCTTTGGAACAGCAGTGTGATGAACATCGGAAACGTGCAAAGGAACTGAAGAGTAAATCCCAGCACCTCAATAACGTCCTCATGACTCTAACGCCAGTGGCCACGCCGCAACCTTCTAAGCGGCCTCGCCTCACCCGGGCTGTGTCTGGACCCGCTTGTGTCACAGCAGCTACGCCCACCCAATTTACACTACCTATCACACAACTTGCAGGATTCCCTCTGGATAAAATTCTTACAGCTATGGGGACGCCCACCACAGCCCAGACACCCCTGTTCAGCGGCTACACGGTACTAACGTCCCCAGGTGGGACAGAACTGCAACCAGACGCCAATTTGACTGTTCTGAGCTCAGCTGCAGTCCAAGAAGGACCCGGAGGTCCTGCTATTGTTAAAGTGGTCAGCCCCTTTCAGCTGGTTACTTTGCCCACGCTGCAGAACCTGGCTGCACCAGCATGTGGCACCACAAACAGCACTGTAGTAGCTCTGCCTGTGAGTGCAGCAGCAGTAGAGACAGTAGGAGCTCAAGCAGAAGACACTGCAGACGAGAACCCTGAGCAGCAGACTAAAGATAAGCAGTGAGAGTTGATTAAAATCAAGATAACATTCCAAACAAGTGTTGCAAAAATGTTACATATATTTGTGTGTGTGAGAGAGAGAGAGAGAGAGATAATTAGCAAGAGATATAGTGAGCTAACCAGAAAAATTTGAATGGTATTTTGTGTAGGACTGACAAAAATATAATATTGCGATACTTGAAGACATTTTCACAAAACATTATACACAGTATTTTTCATTTTGATTTGATTTGATAAGCTGGAACAGACATGAATGCACCAGTAATTAATAATGCACCGATGTGGGAGTCTGGTATGATAATTGATAATTAACTGATTGTGGCTGATACTATACCAATCATTTAGATCTGGTTTATGTAATGTAATGTAAATATTGTAATTCTCTGTACATTATGGCCTTTACAGCAGAGGATGCTGTTGGTGTAGAAGAGGGAACATTCCCACTGTACATGCTAAACATATGACACAAAATTATATGTTTGTATTACCAGGTGTAATGTCAGTATAGGACTGGTAATAATAATTAATTTTAGTTTTTCCATTTATCATACAATATATGATATATCTGATATATCATGTATCCCTTACCAGTGATGTTTATTCTAAAAATGCTATCAAAACAGATTAGACTTTGTCCAGGGTTGTTTTCCACAAAGTAAAATAGTTAGCCTAAAAGTTTTATAGCTTACTATTAGTTACCAGAGAATCCTTTGTGGAACACCCCCCTGGTCAGTACAGCTACAGCTAATAGTACATTTTTAACATACTATGCTGTACTAAATCATGCCAAACGGCCACTTTCTCTAAGTACTGATATTCACAGTGTACTCAGAAACATGTACGGTGATGTAGTTTATCATATTGCTCAGCTACTACCGTACCTGCATTTGTCTCAAACATCTAAATATTGATGTTTATTGCAGACTTGTTCGCTGTGTTATAAGCTTCATTTGGACAATTGTGTATGGAGGTACAAAGCTGCTTACTGTTTGTCGGGATGGATAAAAATGGTTTCAGTTTGTTTCTGCGCTACTGAACTTCAGAAGTCCACACAAACACCAGCTACCGTTTGCATAATGCAAATATTTAATACCGAATGATCTAAAAAAAATTTTGAACAGCAAACATTAAAATGTTTCGATTTTTTTCCCTTCTACTCTTTTATTGAAATGTAAGTTTTATAATTATTGTGTAAATACAATAGAAAAGTTAATTTTGCCCGTGATTGAATTCAAAAAGTGAAACTATCATATTTTATAGTCATTACAAGTAAAATTTCAAGACTTTTTTATATAAGCTTATAGCTTATGAAAATCAAAAATCCAGTATCTCCACTTATTAGGATATTTATTTACAGTTTGATTAAATTACTGTTCAAACAGTATCAACATTAAAACAATAAAGGCTTAAAATATGTCACCTTATTTGTAATGAATATAAAATGACACTTTACCTTTCTGTATTCAATTATTAACATAATTGAACTTTTTTTTTTTTTTTGAAAAAATTTTTTTTTTTCACATTTTTGGAGATGCACTAGTATATACTTATTTACATTTTTAAAAGGAAGTGCCCCTCTTCTAGCTGTGCCTTCTGCATTTTGTGTAACTGAAAAAAAAATAGATTTTATTTTCTTTGATAAAGGAACATCAAGAGAAACAAAGACCTGTCACGACTGCCGTTTAATTTCTTTGTGGGTGTGTGATGTACTGTGTGTTTGCTGAGATCTGCATTTGATTGTTGTTCTCTTCCTGCTGTGATCAGTTTAGAAAACAAATCAAATATATGAATCTGAGGAGGAGGGGGCTCTTTAGAGGCCAGGAAATGGACATGTTATATTTCTTATTACAATGAAAGATGTATTTTGCATTCTCTAGATTTCAGTTTAGACTCATGACATGAAAATAAGTCATTCTTATGTAGAACATCAGTTGGAAGTATTGAGTTTGTGTGTGATAATGTAAGCTTACCATTTATTAGAGACGGATGACATAAAGGAGGAGACTCAGCCTGAAATTTTAACCTGAAAAAAAATTAAGATTTTGCACATTTTCATCCAGACATTGTTTTTACTCACTGTCCATTTCATTAGATACATTCATTGTCCAGTTTATCAGCTTTACTGACCATATTGGTGCACTTTGTAGTTCTACAATTACAGACTGTAGTCCATCTGTTTCTCTGTTTACTTTGTTTTCCTCCTTTCAGTCTGTCCTTCAGTGGTCAGGACCCCCACAGTGCAGATATTTGTGTGATGGATCATTCTGTGCACTGCAGTGTCACTAATGTGGTGGTGGTGTGTTCGTGTGTGGTGCTGATGCAAGAGGATCAAACACAGCAGAGCTGCTGATGTTTTTAAACATCACTACTGGAGTGAAAGTAATGCACCAACCAAAACTATCCAACCAACAGTGGCCTCTGACCTCCAATGAAGGACTAGAGGATGGCCAACGTACTGTGCATCAACAGATGAGCTGCTGTCTCAGACATAATGTTGAAAAGCAGCCTTTTGTCTGATCCACTGTGATCCAAATGAAACTATCCAGTAATAGACATCACAGAACCGCAGGGTTAATATCTGCTAAAGCACTTAAAAAGCTTTATTTTACATCCACTTAAAAGGTAAAAGAGGTAGCAAAAACTAAAAGTTTTATTAGTCTGTAATAAATATGTTCATTCGGAGGCTATTTGAGCACGTCTCTGAGTTGCATTTCTGGAGGTGAACACAGGGCGGCGCTGTAGGATTCTCTCAGCAAATCCTTTTAAATGCAAGTGACACAAAACATATTTCCATATTTGCAAGTTTTGGCAAACAAAGCTCTTGCCCTTTATTGTGAGTTTTATACAATGACCGACTGCAGCATGTAACCTAATGCTTACTGTTCGCTAACAACAACATGACTGTACATGGACAAGATGGGGAGGAGCTCCAGGTTAGCATGAAGCTATGGGATGTTTAAAAACAGCCTGGGTACAGAAGTTGAGTTTTTTTTTTTGTTTTGTTTTGTTTTTTTACTTTCTGAAAAGTCGAGAGACTGTATGGAAGCCCATTTCCACCACTTCAAATAGAAAAAAACAGCACCTAATAATTATTTGTAATTATTAAATGAATTTCTCTGAAGATTTGGAGGTATGGTCTTATTACTTTGAGATGATAAGTAATTATTTTGAGATATTTCATTATGTTTAGGTACCTAGTCTCATTATTTTGAGATATTGTACATAGAAACGATGTATTACTATGTTAAAATATCTCAAAATAATATTTAAGAATTGACATAAGGGTTGTGACAGAATGGCCTCATCTGCATCCAAGAAATGTTTCCCAAAATGGAACAAAACAAAATTTAATCTATAGGATCAAGTGGCTGATCACTAATTGTCAGCCCTCTATTCGCAGGTGAACTGCCTCTGTTATATGCCTCGCTCTTAAACAACCTTGCCTCACTCTTACTGTACCATACATCATTCTGTGCCTTGCTCACTCTTGGCAGTACCTCACTCTCAACTGGAAGTGCCTCTCACATGACGCTCATGTGGCTGTACCTTGCTCTCACTGTACCACGCCTCTTTCACACCATACGTCCCTCTCATACGGCTGTGACTCACTCTAACTCTATTGCGCCTCTGTCTCAAATAGTCATACCTCACTTGCACTCTACTCCGCCTTGCCCGCATACAGCCATACCTTTTCCTCACTCGGTTGTGCCTCACTTTCACATGGTCGTATCTTTAGAGGTAAGGTTAAAGAACGCAGCTGTACCCCGGCCCTTCTTCACTTTTGCGGGGCTGTACCTCACTCTCACATGGCCATACCTCGCTTTCACAGGGCTTGACCTCACCCTCACATGGCCACTTTTACATGGTTGTACCTCACTTTCACTTGGCCGTACAAGCTGTCACAGGGTGATACTTCACCCAAACGTGACCACACTTTACTTCTTGACCTCAACCTCACATACATCATTCCGTACAAGGCTTTCACGTGGTAGAACCTCACCCATACTTGGCCATACTTTACTTCCGTGGGGCTGTACCTTGCTTTCACAGAACCATACCTCACTTTTCATATGGTCGTACCTCGCTTTAACATAACCATATGCACACAGCTGTGCCTTGTTCTCACAGGGCTTGACCTCACCCTCACATGTCTGTACCTCACCCATACGTGGCCACTTTTACATGGTTGTACCTCACTTTCACATGGCCGTACAAGTTGTCACAGGGTGATACTTCACCCAAACGGGACCACACTTTACTTCTGTGGGAGTGTACCTCAACCTCACATGGCCATACCTCGCTTTCACGGGCTTCACCTCAACCTCACATGGCCATACCTCGCTTTCACGGGCTTCACCTCAACCTCACATGGCCATACCTCGCTTTCACGGGCTTAACCTCAACCTCACAGGGCCATACCTCACTTTCACGGGCTTGACCTCAACCTCACATCATCATACCTCGCTTTCGCAGACTTGACCTCAACCTCACATCATCATACCTCGTTTTCACGGGCTTGACCTCACTCTCACATGGCCGTACAAGGCTTTCACATGGTGGTACCTCACCCATACGTGGCCATACTTTACTTCCGTGGGGCTGACCCTTCCTTTCACAGGATCATACCTCACTTTCACATGGTCATACCTCGCTTTAACATAACCATATGCACACAGCTGTGCCTCGTTCTCACCCTACTACGCCTCACCCTCACAAAAAATTGCAGTGATAAGGTTATGAGCCCAACCTCAGAGCAGGCACTGCAGAATTGTGGTTATCATCACAGTCCTACTTGGTATCTCAAAATAATGTGACCATATCTCAAAATATGACATAACAGTTAATTAAATAATGAACAAAAATATTAAGTGCTGATTTTTTTTATTTGAAGTGGTGGACATGGGCATCCATACAACCTCATGTGCTGAGTAAGTTTCTATTCACTTTGGCTTTATTTTAAAAGCCCAAATTGATCTTCAAGTGAAGGCTCCTCTTCAGATCTAACAGAGATTTTAAAATGGCGCCGTAAAAACCCTCCATATCTCTTCTGGTTGTCCCACTTTAACTTGGGACGGATTCGCCTCATGAAGCCTCCATATCTTTTTTGAAGCTCTTGCTGGTCCTGGCTGCTCTGGTCGAGAGGACTGCTCCTCCTTTTTGGGCCAAATTTTCTCCTGAATCCACCGTATCGTTTCTCCAGCCGTCCATAAACTCCCTTGCCATTGTCGTTTTTCTCCAACAGCTTTAAGATGGGGTCCCTCTGTTTCTCCATCAATCCCTTCTGCACACTGTTCTCCCTCCATGGAGACAGCTTGTTCTTGTTCTTCTCGATTCTCTTTATGAATCCTCCATAGCGCTTCACCAAGTTCAGCTCTGCATCACCATCTTCATCCTCTTCTTCCACACCTTCCTCCTCCTCATCCTCTTCTCCTCCTCGCCTGCTCTCCTTTATGTTGTCTGAGAGAAGCTGTAAAGCCTCTTCGCAGTCCTCTGACTGAAGATCTGCATCACACTCTAAAGCACAAGTCTGGAAAAAACGGAGAATTAAACCATTTTTAAACAAAACAAGGAGCATGTTTCATATACATGATGTACAACTCTGGAAAAACATTAAAGAGTTCACTGCAGATGTTCGGTTCTCCTCTGGTTTGACTGTTTATAGATGTGTATTTGTGTATAAGGAACATTCCAGATCAAAATGTTCTCAATTAGATCATTAGAGAAAATGACCAACTGGCCAAAAAGAGGCAGTGTTTCAGACCTCTAATAATGCAAAAAAGCAAAGTTAATATTGATTTTAAACACAATACTAATGATTTAATGTAGGACCAGTTCAGAAATCAGTATTTGGTAAAATAAGCCTGATTGGTTCATCCAAAATTCAAGCAGCTCTTCTTTGTTTGATGGCTTGTAGACGATGCATCTTCTTAATCAATTCCAGAGGTTTTCAGTAGGATTCAGATCTGGAGATTGGGCTGGACATTTGGATTGGAGTGGGCTTGATTTTCTTTATTTTTTTTTCGTATTTCTGTTTTCTTCCATTTGTAATTTATATATTTAATATTATTATATATCAGTAGAACAGTCACTGGTGAAACAACATGCTAAAAAATTTGATGAGTGTCCATCTTATGTGCTGAATCTTGTGTTATTCCTTATGACTGAAGATTAACACACTCATTTTCTCCTTTACAATGAATCACTTTCTCTTATGTTTATTATAGCATATTCTGTTATCAAAGATTGGGATTATTATTATTATTATTATTATTATTATTATTATTATTATTATTATTATTATCATCATCATCATTATTTATTATTATTATTATTATTATTATTATACAGTCTCTTACAGTGGAATACAATAGTGCTATCATCATGGTCATGTACTAAAACCACCATTCTATCATGTTGGTTCTACTATGGAACATTTTTGTGTTATTTGGCATTTTATGGGCACTATAATGGTGGTACACTATTATTTAATTACACTTTATTGAAAAAGGTACCTGGAAGGTATTGGTTCTTCAGTATGTCAAACTGGGTAGAACCCTTAAAAGTACGTCCAGCAACCTTTTTGTTTTTTGAAGAACATATTTTCCAGAGCTTAATAAAAAAATGGAGTTCCTCCAGGAATCTTAAATCATGAAGTAGTTTCTCCAACATTTGCAAAAAAAGACATTAAAAAATGTGCCTTAAAAAGATAATTAATGCTTTTTTAAGGATTCTGCCAGGGTGAACATCTGAAAAACCACTGAAAAATCTTCCAGAAGCCTTTTGTTTTTACAGTGTACTAGAATTGGATTGTATTAAGCATTCTGTAAACAAAAACATTTTAACCTTTTACATTGTCAGTTAACGAAGCCCAACATGCAGCATGATGGTGACGAACACTATTTATATTTAACTAGTGTGTTCTCTCACGGCTGAGGAGCGCACACGGTGTCCTTGGTGCTGAAAACCTCTCTGACTGCATTTAAAGAAGCTTTACAGAAACAACCTTGCTTGATTATTATTATTATTATTATTATTATTATTATTATTATTATTATTATTATTATTATTATTAATAATAATAATAATAATAATAATAGATAAATAAATAAATAAATAAATAAGCATAATAAATGAATACATTTCTCTTATTTTCAGATAAATTCAAACGACTGCAAAGGAAAAGCTGAGCTACTGATGGATACTGTGCGGACGTGAAGACACAAACATCTTACCAGGTGACTGATAGGTGAGTTTATGTCTGAGCTTTGAGGGCTTGTATCTGAGATCTCTTGGACACATCTGAGACACTGCTCAGAGCAAGCAGCCCAGGACAGAGACGGCAAACTCAACACCAACACCAGCACACACCACTCCATTCTCTACTGAGGCTCCTGGATTCAGACACAGAAGCACAGAGGAAGCAAAAACAGGTTGGTTTACTTTCTTCTACAGTAACGTCAAACCTGGCTGATCTTTATTTCAGCTCATAAACATCCTCAAAAATTATTTTAGGCTTAAGACCATCAACAACCAACAGTTTTGCTGTCCTTGTTGTTACTGTTGTTGTCATCGTTCTCATTATTTTTACTATTTATAATATTATTATGATCGACATGTGTCTAAATAGATTAAATAAACTCAGCAAAAATGTCCAAAACTATAAAAATGTCCAAAACTATGTTAAATAATGAAAAATAGACCCTCTAATATTACCTTGCTTGCACTGTCCTGTGCTGACCAGGTGTTAACAGGTAAGGTGAAATAAATCTTGCGGCTTCTTTAGTGGTCAGATCTCCTAGCCCGAGTCACCACGCAGCCATGCGCTCTGTGCTCTCCTCTTTACTTACAGCCTTCTTCATTCTTTTTATCTCAGCTGCCCACGTCCTGTCACCCACCGGCATCAGAATAAACTCTTTTATTTGGACCAATAGGAGCAGAAACATTACAGAGAGATCGCCCACCTCCTCCCATCTCCTCCCACCCCCACTCACCTCCTCCCCCCTTTAACACTCCCCTCAGGAGCTCACATTTTCACACATCTCTGTGTCATTTATCCATCTGCTGCGCACTAATGAAGGTCCAGTTCGCATAAAGGTGCCTGAAATATGTGTAAAGACTCTTTTGGCTGCTTTACTTGTGATATTTTAAAGACTATTTGGCTCCTTTACACCCTGTACCTGTAAGGTCTGTTTGTATCATTTGTATCGTTTGTCTATACATGTAAAGACCATTTGGTTCTTTTGCCTCCTTTTACTTTATCCATGCGTAAAAATTCACCATTTACCTCTCAAATGTTGGCTCTTTTTCCCATTGCTTATCAATAACATCAAAAAGCTTATTTTGCTTCTCTGAAAGCCATTTGGTTGGATGTTGAATCTTGGAAGACTACTCTGCCTTTCACTTTACCTTTCAATAGATCAATGAAGTCGCATCGTCTTGTAATTGCTTTAGGAGATCCAGACCTAAGCTGTTTATCACTATGGGGGTAATGAATGGAGTATTAGTAAATCACCTTTATTGCGTCCTGTTGGAGATTAAATGTACCAAACCGGATGCATTTTTGGTATACTTAACCTCAGACTGTGTTTTATCCTCTGAATTAACAACTTAAAGAGAGAAATATGTATTTTGCTACATTTTGAACATTGACTTGACAGCATCACACTGGCTGACTCACTAGAATAAATAAAAATATTAAATAAATGTGCTGTTTAAAGGTCATTAGCAGTAGTAGCTACAGTGTGAGTAGCTGGTGTTATATAATAGAGTTAAAGTACATTAGCAGTAGTAGCTACAATGTGAGTAGCTGGTGTTATATAATAGCGGTAAAGTACATTAGCAGTAGTAGCTACAGTGTGAGTAGTTGGTGTTATATAATAGCGTTAAAGTACATTAGCAGTAGTAGCTACAGTGTCAGTAGTCGGTGTTATATAATAGTGTTAAAGTACATTAGCAGTAGTAGCGACAGTGTGAGTAGTCAGTGTTATATAATAGTGTTAAAGTACATTAGCAGTAGTAGCTACAGTGTGAGTAGTCAGTGTTATATAATAGTGTTAAAG
>BRDA01004776.1:4919-24655 GCA_036984385.1 Crenuchus spilurus
TTCTTTTTATCTTTCTTCTTCTCCAGGAACTCTTCCCATGGGGTCAGTTTATCTTTGCCCTCCAGCTTCCTCTTCACGAGCTTCTCTGTGGTCTCTTTCAAACCTGAACAAAAAACAACACGACCTTACATCACCTTCACCAGAGTTCACTGTGCTTCCTAAGATCTTTTCCCAGGACCATCGGGAAGAGGCTTCACCAAGCTTCATCCACCCATCATTACCAACAGGCTGTATGAAAGTGGTTTCCTCAATATTGGGATTAGATTAAATGTGCTTGTGGGACTTGTGATCATTTCTTCTTTTACAGGAGCTCCTCTGTGATTTTATTTACGTCTAGAGTTTTTCCCCTTTGTGCTCTGAGAATGAGCTACTGTTTATTAACTCGCCATTTTAGTCCCACCTGAACCAGATCTTTGATTTTCCAGGCAGAAGTCGTGTCAATGCGTAGAGCCACCAAAAACCTTCACAGATCACAAACCAACACATATAAAAGCTTTTGAAGAGGGATTCCAATCACAACTACAGGTACAGTGGCTTGCAAAAGTATTCAGACCCCCTTGAACTTTTTCACATTTTGTCACCTTACAAATTTACACAATTTAACTTAAACTTAAACAAAATCCAGTGCAATCAATTACCTTCAGAAGTCACTTCATTAGTTAAGTCCAGCTGTGTGTAGTTTAGTCTCAGTATAAATACAGCTGTTCTGTGAAGGCCTCAGTGGTTTGTTAGAGAACACTAGTGAACAATGTATCATTTTCATTCCACTTCACAATTATGTGTTACGTTGTGTTGGTTTGTCACTTAAAATCTCAATAAAATACATTTACGTTTGTGGTTGTAAGGTGACAACATGTGAAAAAGTTCAAGGGGTCTGAATACTTTTGCAAGCCACTGTACAAATAAACTGTGATCATGTGATCACACAACACAGACGTTTGTCACTCCTGTAGTTGTTGGAATGCAGCCCGGAGACAGGAGGTTCAACACTGAGCAGACGTATAAAGTGTTAAAGAAAGATCTCCACTTATAAACTAATCCAATCCCAACAGGGCTTAAAAGAGACCAAGTACAGTGCGAGACATGTAGGTACGTTACCCTTTCACATTTTCATACGTCACATCAAATGTCATTCAAATCAAGACCCCTCACCTGGCACCCATGTGATCTCCATCTCCATGTCCTTGTCCTTCTCCTTCTTTTCTTTATCCTGGATACCCTGCAGTAGTGCCCGGTATTTAGAGATCTGCTCTTCCTCCTTTCCTTTCTTGCCTCTCTTCTTCTCCTCTGTTGAACACTTCAGCTCTAGGTAAGACATGATGGATTCAGCTGAAGTCAATAAGATGCTAATATGGAATAAAAAGTGCTCTACAGTAAACTACAGTAAAGACCGAAGCCAAAAAGTATCATGAATTGTGACTAGAAGGCCTACATTAGTGTTTGAATGTAAAATTTATGACACGCAAAATACAAAAAGTGAGTTAAACGAGTCAGTTCATGGTCTTTGAGCCTTCAGTCCTATTAACAGAAGTGCAGAATTGTATTGTTATACTTTTCATTCATTCAGATCAGCTTGTGCAAGTTTGTTTCAGTTTGTTGTTTGCAAGCTTTTGGCAGTATTGTTGCACTAGTAGCAGAATTGTCATGGTAAAATGTGTACTGTAGATGTATTTCAGCTTGTGAATATAAAAGTAAGTAGTCAGATTAGAACTTTACCCGCATCGCATGTGATTTAGTTAGTGTGATCTAGTTAGCATTAGTGTTGGCAGTGTTGTTACACCTTTGTCAGAATCATAACCATTACGGATGGGCAGATCAATACAAAAATATCAGTACGTCCTTTCTTTTTGAAAACCTTCACATGAAAGTTTTGCTTTTTTAACCACCTAGACCTCACAGCAGCAGCTGTTGACGGATGTTTCTGAAAATGATCTTTTTCTTTTTTTAAAGACCCAATAGTTTTTATGCTCTTTAAACATACAATGCGATGGCATTTTATGGTAAAATCAGAACATAAACTACAAATACAAAAACTACAATAAAATGCTCATTTTGTTCACTTTTTAAACACCACACTCATCTGCATGGTGGTGCAGCTGCACTGATGATTTTTCAGCTTTTGATCCTGTTCATTCCTTGTGGTGACTATGAAGATGCTGGTTTGTGTTCAGACAAGAAAATGTTGCATGTCTGACCTCTAGTCGATGCCTAACATACCTCTTCCAATTGGTAGAGATGGCACAATCACATTGTGTTAAGTTTAGCACCTTCTTCAATAATATCATTTACTTATTTTATTTATTTTTTTGCCAATTTTTATCCCTTATCCCAGTGTAGTAATCGCTACTTAACCCATCCCATCAACTAGGGGGCACTTTGCAATAGGGGTGCAGGAAAAAATCAATTTGAGCTTGAATCGCGTTTCTAACACTGAACAATTCAGAATCGATTCTCATTTTCAAAAAATCTTTTTTTTTTTTTTGCGGGTGTGGGTGTGCCTTCTCAGCCACCGTAGTGCTAGGCAAAACAAGGAAGCAGCGTGGGCTGTGTGTAGTGTGGTGTTACGGTGTTTGTTGTTGCGCCGCTAAAGTGTGGATGATGAAGACAAAGAATTTTGACCTCCGCGGTCTTTGAAAGCAACCATTTGGAAACACTTTGGATTTTACCGTCTAACCCGGCCCGGGTAAGAAAGGGCTTGACGTGACTCATGCGATTTTGTAAAGTAAATCTGCCTGGCAAGACATTCACTGAGGTCAGAGTTGCACCCAAATCAGCCAACAGCAGGGCTGAGGAGGAGCTGAACAGGTATCTGGCTGTACCTGCACTCTCAGAAGACCCCCATCACTGGTGGAAGTCCAATAAGAGAGATTTCCCTCTACTAGCCAGATTAGCTAAACGCCATCTATGTATCCCTGGTACAAGTGTGGCAGCAGAGAGTTTTCTCCATTGCTGGAGATGCAGTGACAGCTCAGAGGAGCTGTCTGTCTTCAGAGCATGTAGATCAGCTTATTTTCCTGTAGAAGAACCTACAGATTTGATTACTGCCAATTTAGTTGTGTCAATCATTTTTTGTGATTTGCTGTTAAGAAAAAAGAGAACAGTATCTGTATAATTTCATTTAGCATGCTCTCAGAAATCTAACGGCAATGCCTATTTCTTTATAGTGGCTGCTATAAACCTTTTGTTTTGTAGTTTTTACAATATTTTTAGTTTTATTTCATCTGTGAAGTGGAAGTTCTGGCAGCTAACCTAAGCCTACCCATTTTATTAATGTAACAGCACTTTTATTTTTGGAGCACTTTCATATATTTGTATTTTTTGAGATTTGTTAAGGAAAAAAGTCTCGTTTTATTTCTGGAAGTGGCATGTTCTCAGAAATAGGCAGCGAGTCCAAGTCTAGTTCTTGTACGAAGCAATTTGTTGTTTTTACAGAAAGAGCAGTGTTTTTGTATAATTTAAGTTTTGAGTAGTGGAAAGTTCTGGCAGCTAGCCTAAGCCTACCAATTTTATTTATTTTACTAGTTTTATTACTTTAATGTATTGTTCTGATAACTGAGAAGTTCAAGTAGCTTGAGTGTCAGCCTCAAAGATATTGTGTTGTGTTTGTACAAGTTTAGAAAATGCGTGCAAGCATAAATAAATCAGACATGTGGTCTTGGATTTACCTTTGTGTGTTTACATTATTGCAATAAGTTGATAAAACCTTTACAATTATAAAATCTTTATAAAAGTACTTTGCTTTCATGCCAGCAGACTAGTGTCAGCGTCAATGATATATAGTGACTCAAATGTGTTCAAATGGTTGAGCAGAGGATGTTAAAAAGATTTACACAAGCACTCACCCTCAGCCTCTTGCCTGACTGCTTCCTCTTCAGAGTCCTCATCCTCGCTGGAGGAAGCGAGGTAGGCCTTGAAGTCCATCTCCAGCAGCTCTTCCTTACTGAACTTCTTACTGAGAGCAGTCACTCGATCGTGATCCGTCTCGTCCCACGTTAACTCCACCTGGACACAGAATACGGAATACTTACACAAACACTCAGTACCGGTGTGTAAAGGAGTACGTTAAGCAGGACCAGCTGACCTTTGCAGTAGTGGTCGCTGTGGAGGTGAAGAGTTTGGGTGTGTAGGTGGAAAAATCCACGTCTGTGGCTCTGTCTTTGGGCTCCTCATCAAATGTGACATCGTCAGGGATGAACCTGCAGTTCAGATGTTATATTAATAATAATAATAATAATAATAATACAGTTTATCATATATACTTGTTAAATGGAGGAGAGACTGAGTCATATATCAGAATTAAAGAGTCAGACTGTTGTTATACCCACGTTCACTGACTGTACTTGACCATGTTAAAGAATAAATAAAGAATAAAAGTATAATTTGCTGGTTTTTTGGCCCATACCGCAGATCCAACATGGAGCAGCTGCTCTCGTACTCATAGCCGTCACACTCCTCGTAGATTTTAGCTGCCGTTTCCACCGAGTCGCACTCGACCACAGCGTAATAATACCTCAGACGCTTAAACTGGTAATCTCTCACCTTCTCTCTGTAGAGCCTAACTCAACACACAAGAGAAACCAAACCACAGCCTTTATCAGCACCTGATCACACTGAAGTCTTAGCAAGATGATAATATTAACCATTAATATCATGTCTAATATTAATTAATAGTGAGATTAAATATGAACCAATATTATCACAATTTTCTACATATTTTATAGAATATTACCTAATATGTATTACATTTATTATATCAGTAATGATATGATGAAATCAGTGGTACGATATCAGTGATACAATATCAGTGACATTCTTATTATATCAGTAATATGATAATAACAGTGATATATCAGTAATATGATATCGGTGATATATCAGTAATATGACAATAACAGTGATATTACTGTTATAATAAACATATCACTGATATACGATGATCAATTATATGTTTATTATATCAGTAATATAATAATATCAGTGATATGTTTATTATATCAGTAATATGATATCAGTGATATATCAGTGATATGATATCAGTGATATATCAGTGATGTTTTTTATATCAGTAATATGATACTTTCAGTAATATATCAGTGATATATCAGTAATATATCAGTGATGTTTATTATATCACTAATATAATGATATCAGTGATGTTTATTATATCAGTAATATGATATCTGTGATATATCAGTAATATATCAGTGATATATCAGTAATATATCAGTGATGTTTATTATATCACTAATATAATATCAGTGATATATCAGTAATATGATCATATCAGTGATATGTTTATTATATCAGTAATATGATATCAGTGATATGTTTATTATATCAGTAATATATCAGTGATATATCAGTAATATATCAGTGATATGTTTATTATATCAGTAATATGATATCAGTGATATATCAGTAATATGATATCAGTGATATGTTTATTATATCAGTAATATGATATCAGTGATATCAGTAATATGATATCAGTGATATATCAGTAATATATCAGTGATGTTTATTATATCACTAATATAATGATATCAGTGATGTTTATTATATCAATAATATGATATCTGTGATATATCAGTAATATAATATCAGTGATATATCAGTGATGTTTATTATATCAGTAACATGATATCTGTGATATATCAGTAATATATCAGTGATGTTTATTATATCACTAATATAATAATATCAGTGATATGTTTATTATATCAGTAATATGATAGTGATATCAGTAATATATCAGTGATATGTTTATTATATCAGTAATATGATAATAACAGTGATATATCAGTAATATGATCATATCAGTGATATGTTTATTATATCAGTAATATGATATCAGTGATATGTTTATTATATCAGTAATATATCAGTGATATATCAGTAATATGATATCAGTGATATATCAGTAATATGATATCAGTGATATGTTTATTATATCAGTAGTATGATATCAGTGATATATCAGTAATATGATATCAGTTATATGTTTATTATATCAGTAATATGATATCAGTGATATGTTTATTATATCAGTAATATGATATCAGTGATATATCAGTAATATGATAATATCAGTGATATGTTTATTATATCAGTAATATGATATCAGTGATATATCAGTAATATGATAATATCAGTGATACGTTTATTATATCAGTAATATGATGATATTGGGTGTTTAAACTGTACTGGGTATTGTGATGGTCCTGTTACCTTTGTTCCTCAGTGTCTGCTTCTGGATCGTCGGGCAGGTTGGTCAGTTCTAGTGGACCCTGTGTCTGTTCAGCCTTCATTCTCTCTTTACCAAACTCAGACGGGTAGATCTAGACGGTGCACACACACACACACACACACACACAGTATTACAGACTGTGTTCATAGCTACATACTAATCTGATAACTATAAAGATTCTACTGATTCTGGACTGTAGGTGGTGATATTCTCATTTGAGAAGATGCAGTAAAATATGAGCTGAGAAACACACCTAATGAGTTCAACTCCACTCAGTGGGGCGTTAAAATGAGAGTCTTCTTTTAAGAACTACAGTTTAATGTTTTTTAATTATTTATTTTAAGCCAATTATTGAGCCTAAATCAACACACTCTTCCAATCACTGACTCTAGGAGGGTGAAGACTAGCACAGGCTTCCTCCGATGTATGTAAAATCAGGCTCCGCCTCTTCCAACAGCCACTGATTCAGCGCCACTTTCAACTGCTGCTGATTGATCCCCAGCTCTGAGCCGGCTGACATTACTTAGTAGTGATGGAGAGAGAGTGCCATCTACCCACACACACAGCACGGCCAGTTTTGCTCTCTCGGCCCCGGCTGTTGATGGCAAACAGCATGACCGGTATTTGAATTCATGACCTTTGATCAGTGTCAGCGTCAACCTTCACAATTCGTCATGTAAAACTAAATTTTTTGACTCCAGAATTGGCCACATTTGTCGAGAACCTCAGCTGAGCTGGAGACCGGACTCAAAGTGAAAAGTTACCCGAGTCTGAGCACATCCTTAAAGTACCTAATAAACTGGCCGCTTGGCACATGTTTATATAGAAAGTAAAAGAACAACAGTCACTACAGCTTAGAGATATTCACCGTTACAGACAGCACCACTCCTCCTTTGGGTTTGAAGGAGCTAAAGAGAGCCAGCAGGTCTTTAGCTTTAATACGATCCCAGTCCATATTACACGCCGCCAGCCTCCGGCTCATCTACACACAAAACACAACACTGTCCCTTTAAAACAATCACAGGTCAGTGCAGGGCTTCACTCAACACACTCAACCTGTAGGTTTCATTTACATCACAAGTTTACTCACAGTTATATAAAGAAATGAAAATGTGACCTCATGGGAATGATACTTATCGCACCTTTCAATATGAAAATAAACGACATTTTAGAAACACAAAAAAACGACTTACTGCACCTTTAAAAAGATACAAAAATGCCATTTAAACAACAAATGAAAATACTACTTATTGAAAATATCTACAGAAAAAAAGGAAAATGCTTATTGCACCTTTAAACATGCAAATATTTAACATGCAGACCCCATAAAAAATGCTACTAAATAAAAATACTACTTATTGTCCCTTTAAGCATGCAAATATAATTTACAGAGTCATGGAAGTAGTACGTACTGCACCTTTAAATATGCATAAAATCTCATGATTAAACAAACAAAATGCTACTTTAAACGAAATATATTATTATACTCCCTCACCACAAAAAAGCTCCTTACAGCTGTCAGCCCTTTATAATTCTTGTTCTCCCCAGCTAATCATGTTTAATGTCCCAAAAACAAATGTTTGGTCTGTTCTCATTCAAAAAAATGATACAAAAAATAATCAATTTTATTTCAAAGTTGGCTTTTAGGCATTTTATTACTGTCTTATTAGCTGATAAATGCAACTGCTATACAAATACAGTGGTAACCCAATAACGAGCATCCCTACTAACGAGTATTCCAGGTAACGAGTCGAGATGTCTGAATATTTTTGTTCCAGGTAACGAGTAAAATTCCAAGTAACGAGTAGCCTAAATTAGTTCAAGTATGCCAACCGCTAGGCGCGCTGCGGTCGTAGCATCCCCTAGATGCTAGCGTAGAAGAAGAGGTCAGTCATTACCTTTGACCTCTGTCCAGTGAAAGTGAAAGTGACACAAAGACAGCAAAAGGTAGTGAACAAGAAAGTTAGATACATTTTACTTTTACTTTTCATGATAAGTGTAACCATGCCATACACGTACGCCCGTCCTCCTGTCCTCCTTAGCCTCCAGCCTACACGAGCACCGTCGTCGTCTCGTTTATGTTTTAAAAACCCATATAAACACATTATTTAGCATATTAAAGTATACTGTATATTGGCCGGCTGACACGGATTAATCAGTTTTACATGTATTCTTATGGGGAAAATGCATCCAGCTAACGAGCAAACCAGCTAACGAGCTCAGCTCCTGCACGGATTAAACTCGTAAGTAGGGTTACCACTGTACTCACTGATGTCATTTTCATTCTTATCTCAGTTGTGTTTGTCTTTTAGTTTTTCTCTGTTTGTTGTTTTGTTTGTATGTAGCTGCGCTTGTGTTGTCACAGAAGGCTTTGCGCTTTTGCCAGCCTGACATTGTAAACAAACATTCTTAATGTTTTGCCTGCTAAAATAAAGGTTAAATAAAAATAATAATAATAATAATTTTGTCTAACCTCATCTGTTCGCATGGCGTCCTTCCACATCTCCCCCCAGTTATGCTCAATCTCCTCTTCCTCATGACGAAGATAATCCTCCACCTCCTCATCATCATCTTCCTCCTCTTCTGAGCTGGTCTCCATGTTGCCTTTTCCTCTGGCCAGATCAGGACCACTGTCACTGTCGCTGTCTTCCTCAGAGTCACTCTCATCTTCTTCGTCATCATCCTCATCATCATCATCATGGTCATCAGCAGAGGATCCTACTCCTTTGTCAGAGTCACTATATTCATCATCATCATCCTCCTCAAGCTCCTCATCCTCTCCTATGGAAGAAGATCAGTTAAACACCGTTATGTTGTTGTGTTGTCAGCAGCTCTAGAACATCCCAGAGTTAGTGGTTAGTGAGAACCACCATGCTTCACCCGGTACCCTATTATCAGCCCTTTAGACATCAGCCACATCCCGTCCTTTGTCCATGATGATGATTTAAAACTCTGCTACAACTGACTGCTGTGCTCACTTATTTATACATGCAGTAACCCCGTCACATGACATCTGTGACGTCCAGAGTTCATTCCAAACCAGCGGTGGTCATAATGTTCTGTGACTGTGTAGACATGTGTTATGCAATGCTAATAACTGTAAAACAGTTTTGGTCTCAAACATTTAGGTTAATTAATAAATCATGTTGATTATCTAAAGTAACTGCAATCACACGATTACGTAATGACAGCCCGACCTCAAGATTAACCATCAGTGAGTGCCATTTATATGTATATTAGCTTCAGCCAGCCCAAATCTGATTTTTAGCCTATCTAGACTGTATCCAGATTGATTTTCGGTAGTCCAGGAAGTCAAAATATACAGATTTTTGCAAATCTGATCTAAGCTACACTTAAATCTGATTACAATCAGAGCTGTCTCAGTCCACACACTCTTCAACCAAGGACGACATGTCAAATCCAGAATGATAAATCCAATGTCTCTGGTTGCCAGGTCCCGCAAAACTCACCAGCCCACAGAAGGTTGCCCTACACAAACTTAAAGCTAACCCAAAATCTAGAGTCTAATCATAGATGTTTGAGGACGCTATAATTGCTGTTTATTACTCTTACATCTTATTTTAGTGTCCAATCTACATGTTCAGATATTAGAAAGTCTACCTAAGGCATCTCCAACACTGCTATTTATCTACTGTGTGACTATAAGAGGTGTTGGAACAGTTTAAAGTCCAAAATCCAACAACCCACCACCTCTGAAATTTTACCTACAAGTGCATTAAAATTATTAAAGCAATTCTGCGGGAAAACCGTGAACCTGGCAACTCTGAAGCCATGTGACTAGCGTGGCTGTAACTACTGACGTCTGCACTGTTACCACAGAAGCCCAAACAGTACAGACGGTACAGACCGGTGTCGTGACAGCCGGGGTGTAAATGCTTACCTTCTTCCGTCACTCTCACTCCTCTGACAGACTCTTCAGCTTTCACAGCCTTCTGCTTGTTCTTTAAAGCTCTCTCAGGCTCTTGCTCCTCCTCTTCCTCCTGCTGATGCTCATCCTCTGTACTCAACTTAGTTTTGGTCTTCTTTTTCTTCTTCTTTTCCTCCTGTTCTTCTTCTTCGTCAGACTGCTCAGAGTCAGACAGCTTATAGAAGCGTTTCAGGTCCTCAGTGGACGTGTGGCTGACTGGCCGGCCGCGTTTGTCCACCGTGTATTTCAGCTTGAACCGCTCATCGTGGAACATGGACTGGAACCTCTTGTCGATTCGGACCTTCTTCTCCACGTCTGGAATCTCCCAAAAGCGAGGATCCTTCTTGATCCGCGCGAAGCGTTCGTCACCACTCGGCTCCTTCTTAGATGACATGATGATTCAGGAAGCTTAACACACAGCAACCTGTACAGAAGATACCAAAATAATTAGATAAATTAATGCACAACCATGCTTACTTAGTTTAGCCAGATAACTTAAGCCCAAATTCAAAATTGTCCAATGGGAAAAAAGAAGCAATATATTACTACTGGACAATCAGATAAAAACAAGCAAACACATAAAAACACGCAGAGAAACAAAGAGAGACAGACAGACAAACACACAGACAGACATATAAATAGACACACGTCTATATGTAAACATTAACACAATCAAGTTTAGCCTGATAAGTTCAACCAAAAGTCACAGTCGTGCAACAGGAAAAGAGCAGCAGGACATTTGTACAGGACAGTACTGAAGGCTGGACTAAGTCCTGCTTCTGTCTAGAGTTATATCACACTACTGAGTATAAAACGTTAGTTAGCATTAGCCTCCTGCTAACTGACACAGTGCATCAAAACACACAGAACACGTGTCTAAACACTTACACACCGCTCTACTGACTGTAAACACACACTTACTGTTTACCTTCACTAAAAAGTATGAACTTTTGTACAGAAATGAGCTGTAAACATGTACTACCTGTGCTCGGAACCTGCACAGTTCTTCTGCACTGACCACGAGTTTACCGTGACATCCTTCAGCTCCGCCCACTTTTACTACGGCAAGCCGCACGCGCCAAAACACAGAAAAGCGAAATAGTTATACACTCACTGGTCATGTAGTTCTACAATTACAAGCTGTAGTAGTACATTCCCATGAATTCCATCTGTTTTCTTTCTATCTCTCCTCTCTCTCTCTCTCATTCCTGTCTATCTCATCTCTCTCTCTCCTCTCTCTCTCTCTCATTTTAATTTTTTTTGTTATTTAACATAAACTACAAGATAGCAAAGCTCTGTGAAAAAGTCACTAATAAAGAATAATAGTTAATGAAAACTTTCATTACTTGGAAATGTGTAAAGATAGAAAGTATAGTGTGTATTATTAGAACTGAGTCTTCTTCAGAAAGACAGACAATAAAATAAAAGTGTATTACATGTTAATAATGTCAGACGTTCCTAAAACCACTGACTGACTCTGCTGGTGTAAACATGTCTGTTACTTCACAGATTCAAGGTCACTGATTGGCTAAATTTCTGTTGCTATGCGCGTAGCTTGTGTGAGTAATGGTCAGCGATTGGCCACTGCTTCTCTGACTGTGTCTCCTCAGAAATGAGCGGGAATGAACCAAGCTAATTTCCCAATATATTTTATGTATTACGTTATTGTGCATGTTAAGCACATTCTTATTTAAAACACGTATATATTATTTTAGAAATATTTATTTAAAAAATGAAAAATAAAAAACAATAAACCAAAGAAGGGCGGCGCCGTAGCGCGCTCTGTTGGCCGCCACTGGTGCTGATTCTAGTGTACTAGGTAGTGTGCAAGCCTACGCGCGCCAATTGGAACAGACCCCAAACGTCACAACCTGCGACCAACGTATAAGGTCAACAAACAGCGGTGAATGGAGCTCTCAGTCGTGCACGTTTATTTCCTGCACTTTGCTCTGTGTTTTAGGATGAAGTTATGAGTAGTTTGATGAGCAGTCGTGTCGTGACTGGAGCTGGTCTCCTCTGTAGAGGAGCACCAGGTTTAGTTCAGTCTCACAGTCGGAGAAAAGTTAAAGCTCAGTGTGTAAGAGCTCTGTCCTCCACAACAGGACACACGATGAACGTGTTCAACAGAGACATGAAAAGGAAGCAGAAGACATGGGCCTCGTCTGTGCAGGACAACCACAAGTACGACTACTTAAGAGACGAGGTCAGATTTCCTACAGCTCCATCAGGTCTTTATTCATACTGGAGGAAAGTAGTGCAAAGATACAACATAATAAGAAATAAAAGCATGAACAGCTTTCCTGATATGAGGTAGTTCACAGTTAATATGAATATAACATGTCTAGTATTGACATGGTATCAGTATCACATCATAAAATACACAGTCATGTCAGTGTATTCACTCAGTCACGCTCCCTGACACTTTCCTGTCTTCATTATAGATGTTAACTGGTCCACTTGTGTTATGTTGACTGTTCGGTACCATTCATCGGAATCATTGGCATCACCAGGACATGATTTGAGTCAAAATTTAGTTTAGTTGTGGCTCAACGGACTATGGCACGGACATCCCGGGATATGTTACTCTGCCCTGAGTGATGTTGACAGGTGTTCTGTCGAGCTGTGCTACCCATCGATACGTGCTTTCTAAAGGTACTGCGCATGCGCCGACCTACACTTTTTAATTATTTCTCGTGTTTTTAAATTATTCCTCGTGTTTTTTTAAATAATAAATCAGTTTTTTTGTGCATTAAACAACCTGGCCACACTGTCATTGCACAGAAGTGTAAATTGAAATGAATACTAATAAATACAATAATTAGTTTCATACACTTCTACTGGGAACGTGCTCTAATATGGTGATTCTTTTGTATTTTTACAGTTAAAGAGACACTAGGGTAGCACGGTTCGACAAGGTAGCATAACTCGACAGAACACCGGCTCAGGTGTCTGTTCGCTGATGAATCAGCTGGGAATCCTGCGCTTTCCTCCCTGATGCATCAGCGGCAGTTAATGCTAGTGTCTGGAGCATTGTAAGTGATTGAGGGAGTCATAGAGAATGGCTGGGTTCCAAAATTGGGTTTTAAAAAATGAGCTTTGTTGTATAGAGCAAACACTAGAACACAGTATTATTATTTATTATTATTATTAGTAACACATTATTATTATTATTATTTTATTTTATTTTATTTTATTTTATTTTATTTTATTTATTATTATTATTTATTTTTATTATTATTATTATTATTATTATTATTATTATTATTTATTTATTTATTTATTTATTTATTTATTTTAAAGATCACCCTAAACCACACCCAGCAGTCAGTGAGACCTTCGTTAACATCTGGATGAGATTTGAGCAGGCTGATAGAAACCATTGGGCTATTTAGGTGACTGTTGAGTTCTAGTGTTTGTTAGCAGGTACAGCTACTCACTGTACTGACTGAATGAGCTGAGTCATTGTAACATGGTTTGTAATGTCGTGTAGATGTTCAGTCTTGTTGCTGATGTTGCAGGTTGGAAGCAGAATTGCAGACAGGATATATGACGTAGCGAGGTAAGGTTGAGTTGTTTTGTTTATGATATACTAACATTATGTTGATTTAAAATAAGTCTGTGAACCACAACATTGCAGAGTTCATAGCCGTCCACGATTTAAAGGGCCAGTATCGTGGAAAAGCCACATTTCTCATTATTTTAAAACATTTCTCTTATTTGTGAGTCATGTAGTTTGATGTTGTAGTAGTTAACACTAAGTCGTTCATTCATCATTTTTGAGGAAACATAGAAATGAATGTCTCCTTTAATTCTCAGGACATAAAGAGGTTAGAATATGATCATGTAAACATCAATTCATTCATCCTTCTGTCCACCTGTCTGTCTGTCTGTCCATCCAACCAACCACCTATCTGTCTGCCTGTCTGCCCAGACATCTGTCTATCTTTCTATCTAGCCATTCATCCATCTGTCCTTTTATTATTGTCTCTTTGTCCCTGTCTGTCCATCTGTCTTTCTATCCATCCATCTGTTTATCCATTCATCTGTCTGTTCATTCATCTGTTCATCCATCCATCTATCCATCCATCCATCTGTCCATTCATCTATTCATCAATTTCTCTATCTGTCCATCCATCCATCTGTCTGTCCTTCCAACCATTCATCCATCCATCTATTTTTTATCCATTTGTTCATCCATCCACCTGTCTCTCTGTCCATCCATCCAACCAACCACCAATCTGTCTGTCTGTCTGCCCAGCCATCTGTCTATCTTTCTATCTATCCATTCATTCAATAATTTATCCATTCATCTATCCATCCATCCATCTGTCCATTCATTATTGTCTGTCTGTCCTTGTCTGTCCATCTGTCTGTCTTTCTATCCTTTCATTCGTCCTCTGTCTGTCCATTCATCTATACATCTATCCATTTGTCTGTCCATTCATCTATTCATAAATTTCTCTATCTGTCCATCCATCCATCTAACCATCCATCTGTCTGTCCATCCAACTATTAATCCATCCATCATCTATCCATTCATCTATTCCTCCATTTGTCTTCATCCATTTTTCATCTATCCTTCTCTATATCCATTCATCTGTCTGTCTGTCCATCCATCTATTCATTCATCCGCCTATCTATCTATACATAATTGGTTTGTTTATTTATAGTGTTTAATTAGATTTGCAGAGTCGGTGCCGTTACTCAGGACTGAAGTGATGTACTGACTGGTGTATGCGCTGTCTCTGCAGGACGTTCCCGTTAGCGCTGGATATGGGTTGTGGAAAAAGCCACATCGCAGAGCATCTCAGTAAGGTGCTGTTCCTCCTCTGAACATCAGCCCTCCTTCACAGTGAGGATACAGCTCTGTCTGTATCAGAGACCTGCAGCTCCATCACTGACACTGATCTGATACACATCTCAGTTAACAGTGAGCCCAAACAGGAACGAGACACAGGAAGCAGCTACTAATGCAGTACCACTCTCATCAGTGCAGCACTAAAACTGCTGTAAAAACAATAAGAGCACCGCACCGGTACTGAAAAGAGGAACCCTTTTTGGTGCTAGATAGTCATTTTTAAAGGCGTCTCTCATCAATCTGAAGGACCCTTTCATTTAGGAAAGAACCGTTTAGGGTCTTTGAGTGTTTACTAAAGAACCATTGAAGAACCATCTCTTTTAAGAGTGTATAATCAGGAAAGTCACATTGTAACTGCTGGTGCACCGATGCAAAACGGTCAGTCTTACCGTCCCTGTTCTTTATATGTTCTCCTGTTCAGGATGTGGTGGAGCGCCTCTTTCTGACTGACATTTCAGACGGCCCGTTGGTGAGTGACACTGTTGAAAATGAATGCACAAGAATGTGTTTTCTGAAGTATATCATTAGCAGTAGTGCTGAAGAGTCCCTGCAAGAGTAATCTTTGTATACTGACTTGCTTTCAGCTATACAATCATGCTGATGCTTTAATGAATGCATCCCTGATCAAACTCCCAATTTACAATGACAGAAACAAGCATATAATGTTTAATGTGCCATAATTTTGGCACAGGACATATTTTATGCTTTGCTTGTCACCAGTTCCGTATGAAAGTGAAGTTAAAAGTGACATAAGAAGAATTTGACACCCATCTGTACAGTGAAACTGCACAAACACTATTGGATACAGACTAGGTGACAGTGTACACACTTGCCTGGAGCAGTTGGCGTTCAGTCATGTGCTATCAGTTCAGGGGCTCAAAACAGCCACTTTCTACTCACAAGGCCATTTTCTTAACAACATCTGCCCCATTAAAATGTGCAGAAGTTTGCTCTTTATGCCAGTAGTCACTTGAGCTTTCCTGTCCTTTAGGTTACAACTCAAACCTAGCACACCACCTTCAGCTAATCCAGGGGTGTCAAACTCCAGTCCTGGAGGCCAGACTCCTGCACAGTTTGGGGATCTTCCTGATCAAACACACCTGATTCAGCTCAGCAGGTTTAATTGTAGTGTCAGAGCAGAGCAATCACCAAATTGTGCTGGAAACTGGCCCTCCAGGACTGGAGTTTGACTTCCCTGAGCTAATCACTAAAGTCTGAAGGCAGTAATTAGATAAGGTCGGGTTGATTAGTAAAGTCTAAAGGAAATAGAGGTGTATGGGCCAGAAACTGGTGACTGATAATTCAGTATTTTTCAATCAAATGTTGAGAAAACTGCTAGTTTTGCTAATGCTAATGATAAAAGTGCACCCTTATACTACTTGTATCAACAACACTGCCATCTAGTGATTATATATAAATAAAATAAAAATAGTGATGATTTAATATTTTGGTGGTATAAACATAGCCTTGTGTTTGTGTGGTTCAGAGGCAGAAGAAACAGAATGAGATGCCCACACATTGCGTGATGGCTGATGAGGAGTTTCTGCCCTTTAAAGAGAACACGTTTGATCTGGTGGTCAGCAGCCTGAGGTAAGTCACTGCTGTTAGGTGGCTAAAGATCAGACCTCCATTCACCAAGTTCTTCAAGGGTCAGGACCCCCACAGATGGTGATAGATTTTGCATTCACATAACCATGTAAGGTAAAATATTTGAAGAGCGAGGGAACTTTGTGTTTCCTGCTTGAGTGAGCTGTGCTTCGCCAAAATGAGATGCTACACTGTAGCTATTAGGCTTCCTAATTATAAATAATAAAGACCTGGTGATTTTTTAATTTATATGTAAAATGCACTTCACAGACAATATTAAACATTTCTAGGGCTGTGTACAGACAAGACCCTGTCGCATGCATCATGGTACAGGTGTTCTGTATGTTGATACTGTAAGCAAGGCGATATATTATGATTTTTTTATTGTAATTTGATGAATAAAACTACTGTTAATGCTAATGTTAGTGTGCTCCCCCATGCTTCTTGTTTCTGTTGGAGTGGAAGAGTCTGATGGCTGAAAATAGATAACACTGCACTACACAAAATGAATAACCGATCTTTACATGTAAACTAAAATCATTTTTTGAGAATCAATAAAATATCAAAAAATAATATTGTGATACTCAAATGGATCAGTAGTTTCATACAGACCTAGTAATGTCACCCTTTCATTGTGTACATATTTATTCATATATACATGACCTCTGAGTTAATATTGCAACTGGAGTATCAATACTAACATTTGTTATTTTCTTTTTAGTATGCACTGGATCAATGACCTTCCAGGAGCTTTACGGCAGGTGCTGTGTTTAAAACATTTTCATTATAAGAGTATGTATGGTAAATTGTTTATTCTAGAAAATTGCTTCATTGTTGTAAACGTTTATTCTGAAACATTTCTTCACTGTGGTAAATGTTTATTCTGGAACATTGTTTAATTGTTGTAAACGTTTATTCTGGAATACAACTTCATTGTTGTAAACGTTTATTCTGGAACACAACTTCATTGTTGTAAACGTTTATTCTGGAACACAACTTCATTCCCCATAGAAATGAATGGGGCTGATTTTCAAACTCCCGTAACTCGGCCATCTTTAGAGCTACAGCCACGAAACCTTAAATGCTTGGACCCAGGGCAAATGTCTCTGGAAATCCAAATTTATAGACAGGTGGGACATTTTGTTCTTGAGAATTTAAAATTCACTCAATACAATCCTAGGGGAGAAGTTAGAGTGAGTGATGTCATTACCACTCTAGCATTCAGTGAAAATTGGCATAATTCGGTTTTTCTCCGAACAAACTCTTGTAAAACCCGTATACTTTGACCTAGAAACACCATTTAAATTTAAAAACGTAGGAATACTTCCCCTCTGTGAATTCCCAAAAGATCTAATCGTTACAAAAAATAGTTTTGGAGTTACGGACCTTTGTTCGGCACTAGGCACCCAAACCTCTCCCATTCACTCCCATGTTAATTTTAATAAATCAGATTCGGCTTTTCTCAATTTTTCATTTCTTTTTAACTCATAAATCAGAGACCCCTTCATCTATCTAAATAATTTTACAACACAGTGATGGGCAAAGGGTCCTCTCTCAAACAAGCTTTACGGTTAAGCAATAGGTCAAATATTTTCTGAGTAATGGGTGTTTGTCCGGAGGGTGTAATTCAAGGATTTTCAAGAATTTCTCTGTCTCTAACAAAAAACACATACAATTCTGACAGGGCAATGGTAATCCCAACTGCCACTTCTTAACGAGTGTGACCTTTAAAGCCAAGGCTGCCTTGTGTTCCATAGCAACTGCCTTGTGTTCCATAGCAACCGCCTTGTGTTCCATAGCGACCGCCTTGGGCATTGACCCTAAACTTTCTTAAGCGATGCAATCATAGGCAGGAGGGCCACAGTCCAGGAGATCCCAGACAGGCAGAGGGCAGAGAGGACTGTCATGTGACTGTGAGCAATGCCGTCATAGGCAGGAGGGTATTATCCATTATATTGGTTCAAACAGGGCAAGAGTTTTCAAGCCCTCTCTGTAGTTCCTTTAGGAAATGCATATCTAGTTCTAGAACATTGCTTCACTGTGGTAAACGTTTATTCTGGATCTTTGCTTCACTGTTGTACATGTTGTACAGTGCTTCTGTGTTGTACATACTAGTGAACTCCTTTTTTCATGTAAAACCACTTCACTAGACATTCTGGAAGATTGCTTCATTCTGTAACATGTTCTATATTGAGCACTAACTCATTCTAGTAAACGTTTATTCTAGATCACAGCTTTATTGTATGTTTCCTTCATTCTTATTCTACACCACTGATTAATTCTAGTAAACTTATTCTAGAACATTGTTTCATTCACTGAGCTAAACATCACTCTCTCTCTCTGTTACTCTCTCTCTCTCTCTCTGTGCAGATCCATCATGTTCTGAAGCCTGATGGCGTGTTTATTGGGGCGATGGTTGGAGGCGAGACTCTGTATGAGCTGCGCTGTTCTCTGCAGTTGGCCGAGTTGGAGAGGGAGGGCGGCTTCTCCGCTCACATCTCGCCCTGCACTGCCATCACTGATCTGGGGAACCTGCTCACTCAGGCTGGCTTCAGCATGCTCACTGTGGTTAGTACAGGCTGGACTGTGTCTGGAGCTTATTGTTTTATGCTATCTCTTCTACCGAGTCTCAAAAGACACTAGTGATAGAGCCATAAATCAGCCATTTGAAGACCCTCAGCATTGGATGAATATTTACAGAATTCAGCAGCTGCACATTGACTCTGTTATTAAGTACAGTTTAGTTCAACAGGTTTTCTGTCCATAAGCCCCCCAGAAAAACATTAGGAAATGATTTTTATTCGTTTGCTTATTCTTGCAGGATGTTGATGAAATTCAGGTTCATTTCCCCGGGATGTTTGAAGTCATATGTGATTTACAAGGTAAGGTTCTGTCATTTTTCTAAATGAGTGAGCACAAATGCTTTCTGTTCTGTTCTGGCATTTTGATTAATATTGAGATCATGATTTCACAAAATTACTCGCTGACTATTTACTTGTCTATTACACAGTGGATTTGAATTTTCATTTACAAACCGGATTCCAAAAAAGTTGGGACGCTATACAAATTGTGAATAAAAACTGAATGCAATGATGTGGAGATGGCAAATGTCAATA
>BRDA01004777.1:9283-20753 GCA_036984385.1 Crenuchus spilurus
ACTGGTGACTCTCCTTTCATGATTTAAGCCACACCTATTTCCACCACCTTCTACTAATTTTCCCTTTGAAACCACACCCACTTCCATGACTGCCTACTCGTTCAGGTATTGATATTGAAACAGGGTACCAGCGTATCGTATCAAACCAGTTGTATCGAGATTTGTGTTTGTATCTCAGAGCTTTTTGTGTGGTGAATTATTGCATTTATAATGACATCACATGATGATCAAATGCTATGTCTCAGGTTGTAAAATCTGTCAAGTTGTATATGACACATGTGCTGCTGTCCTCCTGTATCTGAGAGTGTCTTGTTTGATGTGGATGACTGCAGTTTCTATTATTGGTTGTGGTAATCAATTATTCATCATTTTAGAAGGAATATAGGCCTGGTCCCTTTTTATTAACAGAGCAGCCAGTGTGAAAGGGCCCTTTTCCTAGGTTCTAGATTTATTAATGCAGTCGTACTTTGAAAGCATTAATTTGGCAGTAAAATAGTAGATTTTTGGATAGAGGGATGTGTAATGGTACATAAATTGCACATAAGCATTCTTAATTCAAGGTAAAATGAGACAAATGAGTGCATTGATCCCAGGCATATTAATCAGGTCTTGGGATAGGACCTGTTTTGGAGACCAGTCCAATAATATATTTAACCTTTCTTACTGTGTGTTGTGTGTATGAAGGCGCTGGCCATGCCGTCGAGTGTGCGGGCAGGGAGTCTGAAGGACCCGGAGGTGGCTGAGCTCTTCTACAGAGAGGACCCGGAGAAACTCTTCACAGACCTGCGCGAGATAGGCCATGGCAGCTTCGGAGCCGTGTACTTCGTAAGTCACTTCCAATATGGAATTTATTCAGCCAATTTACTGATCAATACCTTGTGGCTGACAGCATCACCTCTCTTTTTTTTTTTTTTTGCATTTTAAATTGAATTTTATTTAGGGATGCACTGAATATTTGGCACCCAAAATGAAAAGAAACTAAACTACACTTATGATGAAGCCAGAATACAGCCGCTTAGCTTTGTGTTTGTGCTCCGTGCTGCAGTGTTAGGGAGCGTCTCACAATTAGCAGAAGAAATGTGAAGTGTTTCAGTGTCTGTAGCCAATGACACTCACATTAAACACACAACACATCCATGTGACTTACATCATTCATTTTAGACATTTTCATCATTTTATTAAATATTAGTAATAATGTAACACACATGCAGCTTCATACATATTCATATATTATTGTCTTTGTTTTATATACAAATATAAAAGAATAATTAATTAAACTCATGTTATTAAACCTAATGATGTCAAATCAGCTTATTAACATACAGACATTCAGTCCTGACTAACTACAAGACTTATTTTAGGAAATAGTTTAGTTATAAATTTTATAATCATTTATATAAATGAAGAACCATGTTCAGTGTTTGACCAAAAGGTTTCATTTAGTTCTCTTTCAGCCGCATCCCTCCCCTATTTAAGCCCCCGAACTGAGGTTGATGTCAGAACGATAAATAGCATAGATGGTTTTCTCAGTTGACAGATTTGGGAATGTGTATTTCCATATATCCATATATTAACTCTCCTATCAGACCATCATTTAATTTTGCATAACTGTGACATCGCACAGACGTGGCCACTGTTGTAAACATTTACATATCTAGTACCTTTGTAAAAGTTTACAATGCCACATTTAAAAAAATAATAATAATTTAAAGTGTGCACTAGATCCAATTTGGGATGAACTCGATATTTAGAATCTGATTGATTATTTTATATTTAGTTAGTTTGATTTTGCTACTTTAAACATTCGCAAATTCACTCATCTCAAGTCTCTCAGCCGAGTCTGGCACGAGCTCAAGTGAGTTACAGATCGTCATTGAGGAGGAGGAGCTCCACGTCCCGCCCACTCGCTCCAATTCGGCACCGTATTGATCTGTAGCTTCAGATTATTTACTGTCGTATTGTGCTGAATTGAATCTAATCCTTTGAATGACAGTAGATGAATCGTATCATATCCCATTAACAGATGCTTAATATTAGGTGCTGACTGATATATTGGCATTCAGGATATCGGTGATTATTAATGTGCTGATCGATATTTCTGGTTTATTATAAAAATGTGATATTTGTAGAGCTCTTACAGCTGATATTAAATTAACATAGTTTAATATGAAAATAAACAGCTTTGAGCTGTCAATCAGACATTGTGGGCGGGACATTAGGCCAGACTAAAGTAGCATGTTTGTGTTTGACGTGCATTCTAATAATGGAGAAAGTCCTCATTATCAGATCCCTAGTGCGTTTTTTGTCATCAGCAATGCTTTGAGGCCTCAGTGTTGGAGATGCACATTCCTAATGTTTAGCATACTTATCTACAGCAAATGGGGAATCGAGTGGTACACAAACATCAGCAGCACATGCATTGTGCTCCTCTATATTAGAGGGTAAATACAGCCTTTCTCAGCGAATAAAGCAACCTGTTCTGACGCTCTCTTCACAGGCTCACGACATCCGTACCAATGAGGTGGTGGCCATTAAGAAGATGTCCTACAGTGGCAAGCAGTCTAACGAGGTGAAAAATTCTGACTGTATTTAAATGTGTTCTGGCGGTGCAGTTAGGCGTGCACGCCGGAAGACTGAACGTTGGGTCCTTTTGCGCCCTTGAGCCACGAGCTCGGTGCTGGATAGACATGTGACCCGTTTCATTGTTCTCTTGTTCCTGCTGCAGAAGTGGCAGGATATTATCAAAGAGGTGAAGTTCCTACAGAAGCTGCGGCACCCCAACACTGTGGAGTACAGAGGCTGTTACTTGAGAGAGCACACAGCATGGGTGAGTGTGTGTGGGAGAGACTGTTCTGTTCTCAGCGAGGAATGTACTGACCCGGTAGCACTGTTTCCTTTTACCACAATAGCGCTGCTGCAGTGTCTTCCGCTCACTGGCACTCACCAAGCATTTTTCTCCATTGTTTTGTGGGATGTGCTGATATGTAAATTCTCTTGGTGTAGTGCTGCTTGTCTTTGATTTCCCGTGTTTAAGAAGGGACTTTATGGGAATTTGAGAACTCTGAAAGGTTCTGCTGTGGACACGATGTTTAGCTATGCTTTCTGTCTGTATCCACAGCGTATTTTGTGATTTTGAGTATGTTATTAAGGGCCTTTTCACATTCTAAACAGCCATCCTCCATTTATTTATTTTTTTAAATCCAATTTTCTCCCAATGCTCCCTACTTTAGGAGGGTGATGACTAGCACACGCCTCCTCTGATACATGTGAAGACAGCCACCGTGTCTTTTCAAACTGTTGCTTAATACATTGTCATTTGATACATCAGCTAACAGAAGCCTGAGCCAGCCAGCAACACAGTGGCATTAATAGGGAGACGGTGCCATCTACCCACCCGGAGAGAGTTCAGCCAGTACTTTGCTCTCCAGGCTTCAGCTGCTGATGGTGCCATAGTATCAAAGCAACACAGGTGATGCGGCAAGTGAGCCAAAAACCAAAATGCTCATCAATTGCCCATAGAGGTGGGCAATATGGCCAAAAATTTTATCACGATAAATTTTTCTATATTAATCAGTCTCGATAATTATGACGATATTAAATTTTCTAACACTCATAGTTTTAAACATCTTTCTAAAAACATCAGACTAAATACATTAAATATTACTGTTTAAAATATTAAAATGTTTATTGCCAGAACATAATATTGTAGCGTTGAAAGGATGGACGAGAAAGACGTTTACTGTCCTCACTTTATTGTTGAAACTTACAGTGATTGCTGTCGGCCGCAGCCACTCCAAAATAACAACAGGCTTAGAGAGCCAAGCTAACAGGCTAATGCTAGCACTCGGGCTGACACAGACAGCGAGTTCTTCTCACACAGACAGACAAGCACACAGCGACCTCCCTCACTCTCGCACCGCCCCACTACGCTCTCCCCCAATCACAGCTTGTCTTAAACACAACAGTGCATTTTGGCGGCGCTGGTGAGGAGGAGCTAACAAGCAGCAGTATCAGACTACTGAACTCACCGTCAAGCTGCTTAGACATGAAATGGAAACGAACGTTAATGCTTATCGAATTCTATTGTCCCAGCTTATCATCGTCATCGAGGGAAAAATTATCATGAAAAAAATCATTTTATAGCCCAGCACTATTTGCCCATCACATATGTTGTCGCTGCTAATATTTTGAAGAAAATATTGATACGCTTGTGTTTTGCAACAATGTTTTGTGGATTTATAAAGAAGTTTATATGTAAAGGCTGGTGGTTCATTTTGTGTTGTGTTTAAACCCCCGACCAAGAGATGGCAGTGTTGTGTATCTGCAGCCATTAGACTCTTCCACTCCAGCAGAGACGAGTAGTTTAAATAAAATTAGATTTAAAAAATCACAATATAATCACCGTACTTACAGTATCACAATACAGTCAAATGTTCGATGTTTTTCTTTTTTTTTCTACCAAACAAAGATTTCTCACCTGAGGTGCAGCTGAACAATAGACCTCTCCCTGATATCTCATAAATATTCAGTGTAGGGTTAGTGACTGAGTGAAAATAGAGTGTCACCTCACATTTGTTAAGCTTTAGAAATAAAACCACATACAATGTCTAAAAACTGGCCCCCAGCCCTCTTAATGTCAATACCAGCTGTTCTGACCTTGGAGAGGCACTGGTGGGTGGAGTGTGGTGTGATTTTGTCGTTTTCTGTGTAAAAACTTCTACTTGTTGCTAGTATAGAAGGTCTGCACTTGATGTCAGTTATGAGAGATGTGCACACGTAACTACAGCGTTAGCGCTGTCTCTGAATGCTACAGAATTGTCTGAAATAGCAAACAAAGTTTCAGAGCCAAAGAGAAGCAGAAACAAACTGCAGATGTCTTAAGATTTCACTGGAGGCTCGTTCGCTCTCTGACAGTCGTTTACCTGCACACACACAGCTAGTTTACAGTTTTCTAAATAAAAGTCTTAATAAAATGCAAATGTTTGTACAGAACTGTCCACATAGAGTGGTTGGTAATTCTGATTGGCCGCTGCTGAGTCTAAACAAATAATCTCTCCACTCCCAGTTTTGCTGTTTCTTTGTTGCAGAATATTTCTCCACCCACACGCTGACGGAGCGTATTTAGTACATACCCTTGATTGGGTTCCTAATGTAGAGTCATTGTATTGTTAGTGTAGTTATTTTAGCATTAATAAGACCATAATGTGCATCTTTAATGGTTACCTCTTCTCTTCCTCAGCTGGTGATGGAGTATTGTTTGGGTTCTGCCTCAGATCTGCTAGAAGGTGAGTCCCCACCTAGCTGAAGTGAACATCATCATCATGCTGGATTATTTATAATGTGGACTGAAAGGTTTCTGAGCACAGGACGGCAGGAACCAAACACAGTTTCTCAGTCTTTTAATTTTGTTGACATAGAAGGTCAGAATTAACATCAAGGATGTCATCAGGCTTGGTGTCCAACATATTTCAGTGATTTCTCTGCTCTGACAATCCCGTAAAACTAGCTGCTGAGCTGAATCAGCTGTGTTTGGTCAGGAAGATTTAGTTTGATTTTCAGTTCAGTTTTTAGCTACTCTACCCACCTCTGCTGACGGTTAATCAGAAAACGCTCCCGTTTTGAGCGTTGTGACCAAACTACAGTGGTGACCCTATTTACAAGCATCCCTACTAACGAGTATTCCAGGTAACGAGTCGAGATCTCTGAATATTTTTTATATTATCATTATTTATATTATTTATATTATTTTATAATATTAAAATTCCAGCTAACGAGTAGCATAAATTAGATCAAGTGTGCCAACCGCTAGGGGCGCTGCGGTCGTAGCATCCCCTAGATGCTAGTGTAAAAGAAGAGGTCAGTCATTACCTTTGACCGCTGTCCAGTGAAAGTGAAAGTGCTAGTGAAAGTGACACAAAGACAGCAAAAGGTAGTGAACAAGAAAGTTAGATACATTTTACTTTGACTTTTCATATGATAAGTGTAACCATGCCATACACGTACGCCCGTCCTCCTGTCCTCCTTAGCCGCCAGCCTACACGAGCACCGTCGTCTCGTTTATGTTTTAAAAACCCATATAAACACATTATTTACATATTAAAGTATACTGTATATTGGCCGGCTGACACAGATTAATCAGTTTTACATGTATTCTTATGGGGAAAATGCATCCAGCTAACGAGCTAACCAGCTAACGAGCTAACCAGCTAACGAGCTCGGCTCCTGCACGGATTAAACTCGTAAGTAGGGTGACCACTGTACCTGCGTTATATCAGTAGCTCCATCTAGTGTTTACTATCAGTAACATCATCTGTCTAAAGTCATTTCACGGATGAGGGGCTATAAGAGCTAGTGCATCTCAAAAAATAAGAATATGGTGAAAAATATCACACTTGTTCATAATTTAATTCAACAAGGTAGCTAACACATCTGTTCTTTTTGTTTTAATGTTGATCAGTTTGGCTTCTAGTTCATGAAATTCAGAAATCCTCACATTATTAGAATATGTCATTTGGAGTTTTTGGTAAATTGCTATTTAAACAGTATCAACATTAAAACATAAAAAGCTCAAATGAAGCAAAAAGATGCTGACACTATGACCAGAGGATTGTTTGAATCTCGGTCATGCTGTTCGCCATCAACAGCCGGGGCCCAAGAGAGCAAAAATTGGCAGTGCTCTCTCTGGGCGGCTGCAGGATCAGGTGTCTACTGATTGGTCCATCAGAACTGGGGATGCTGCACTTTCCTCTGAGCGTGTTGGCTCCCCAGTGACTCGCGTATCAGCGGTAGTTAGAAAAGAGGCGTGGCCACATCACATGCAGCGGAGGAGGCTTGTGCATGTCTTCACCCTCCTGGAGTCAGGGACAGTGCAGAGTGAGGGAGAGAGCCCCCTAGTGGATGGGATGGGTTAATTGGCTACTACCACATTGGGAGGAGAAAAATTGGGGAAAATACTAGAAAAAAATAAAAAAAACAGCCTCAAATGAACTTTCACCAGATTCTAATGTTTTTAGATGCACTAGTCTGTTACACTGCTGCACTAGCTGTTCACAGACAGACTCTCAGCACTTCAAGCTGCAGATGTTATGACAGATGTTTTCACCACTCTATTGTCCTTATTGTACATACCGTAACTGCGTTTTACCGTGTTGGTGCAGTGTTCTGCGGTCACTTCCTGTGATGGCTTTGTGTCTTTTCTCCTAAACTCCACAGTCAGATGAAGTCTAAATGAGATGATTTCACTTTGTCAGTGTTAAATGTGGTGATAAACATCTCGCTCTGCTTGCTGTTATTGTGAGAAACTGATAAAAATGGGAACTCTCTCTTCCTCTTTCCTCAGTGCACAAGAAACCTTTGCAGGAAGTGGAAATTGCAGCGATTATCCATGGTGCATTGCAGGGCCTGGTGTACCTCCACTCTCACAACATGATTCACAGGTCTGATTATGTTGTGTATGTGTACAGTCATACATCAGAAAACAGAGGGTTTCGTTCAAAAAGGTGAACTTTCATATTCATTTCACAAAAAGTGACATTTTCAGCCTTTTCTTTACATTTAGCTTTTCATTTTTACCCAGTTTTCTCCTCCCCACCCATTCGTTGACTCTTTCTATTACTTGTAATATCTCTGACGCTAGCAGGGTGCAGACTACCACAAGCCTTCTCCAAAGCTCCGCCTCTTTTCTAACTGCTGCTAACACACTTGGAGGAAAGTGCAGGATCCCCAGTTCTGGTCACCTGAGCCAGCCGACATTACTTTGCAGTACTGTGGAGAGAGTGCCACCTTACCCGCTGAGATAGAGCACGGCCAATTTTGCTTTTCCGAGGCCCCGACTGCCGATGGCAAGCAGTGTGATCGGGATTCAAACTCACGATCCTCAGTTCATAGTGACAGCGTCAGTCTGCTGAGCTACTCAGGACCCCTTTTTATTAGCTTATCATTTGGCCAATCAGTCACAGTCATATGATGGGCAGTAGTAGTGTTGGCACTGTGGGCAGCTGCTGGGCATCTCCATAAAGCTTGTGAGCAGATGGAAGCATGAAGTGCTGTAAAATCTGCTGGTAGGTGTTGACTTTGGACTAAACCATCACAGACTGCAGAACCTGCACACTGGACTTCAGACAGCTTGGACTGTGTGTCTCAGACTCTAGGAGCTGATTTACTAATGAAATGATGACTCAGGTCCAGTTCTGGTTCTGCTGAGTCCAGGTCAGACACGTGTGATGATGTCTCTGGTTCAGGAGTGCTGATATTAGGAGTGTGACAGCTGTAGCTCTGAGAGACACAGTAAGTCACACTGATCTACATTAAAGCGAAAAAATGGCTTGAAATGTCTCTTTACATGTAATAAAAATAAATCTCATCGTTTACCTTTTTGAATGAAATGAAAACACATTTTTTAATTTACTTTGCTTAATTATTATTATTGTAATGATTTAGTATATTTGTTTTATTGTGACGTACTTTGTAGTTCTGTCTTGGAGAAGTAAATAAAGTGTATTTCCTGACTCACAGGGATGTGAAGGCTGGGAATATTCTGCTGACAGAGCCAGGACAGGTCAAACTGGGAGACTTTGGCTCTGCTTCCATCGTAGCGCCCGCCAACTCTTTTGTAGGCACTCCCTACTGGTAAGACACTGAGAACAAGTAACCGTGAACTGTAATAAAGTTTTTATGTTAAGTTTTGTTTCTAGACCAAAGTTTAGATTACCTAGTGTATCACTGTACTCGGTAATCAGTCCTCCAGCTATCAATTAACACCACCTGTCTTTAGAAGTCGAGTGTTAGCAGTAAAAGACTAAATGTTGTTGAATGTGGTTACCAGTCAGGTAACATGATTGTTTAACCTCTACTCATCATTGCATTTAACACCAAATAATCATTTTGATAGAAAACAGACACATTTTTACAGCTGAACTAACTTTATGAAGTTTAATCTCTGTAACCTGTACAGAACTTTTCATCTGTCGATAAAATACAAAAATAACAGTGAAATACAGTGTAATACAGCAAAACATGGTGAACTATGTAAAATACAGTAAAACACCACACAATATATAGTCAAGTACAGTAAAATACATCAAAATATGTTATAATATGCAGCAAAAATAGTGAAATATACAGCACAATACAGTATAATACAGCAAACCACTAAATTACAGCAAAATATATACATATAAAAATGTTTATTAAAAATAGTGTCATTGGTGCACTTTTTGAAATTGATTACATTTTAGAATTTATTCCCAAATGTAAGTACTGAAAAGTTCATTATTATAAGAAATGATTTCTGATTTCTCTGTTTGGCATTAAATGTCGAGTGATTATTTCTAATGTTCTCCACCTTTAAAGTGACACTCCAGCCCAAAACTCAAAGCTTTGATGGTAGACATGCAGGCTCAGCTCCTGCAGCCATGCCGCAGCCGCCTGGAAGAATCTGCTGCTTTTCAGGATGTTTAGGGAATACAGTGGTAACCCTACTTACGAGTTTAATCCGTGCAGGAGCCGAGCTCGTTAGCTGGTTTGCTCGTTAGCTGGATGCATTTTCCCCATAAGAATACATGTAAAACTGATTAATCCGTGTCAGCCGGCCAATATACAGTATACTTTAATATGCTAAATAATGTGTTTATATGGGTTTTTAAAACATAAACGAGACGACGACGGTGCTCGTGTAGGCTGGCGGCTAAGGAGGACAGGAGGACGGGCGTACGTGTATGGCATGGTTACACTTATCATATGAAAAGTAAAATGTATCTAACTTTCTTGTTCACTACCTTTTGCTGTCTTTGTGTCACTTTCACTAGCACTTTCACTTTCACTGGACAGCGGTCAAAGGTAATGACTGACCTCTTCTTCTACGCTAGCATCTAGGAGATGCTACGACCGCCGCGCCCCTAGCGGTTGGCATACTTGAACTAATTTAGGCTATTCGTTACCTGGAACAAAAATATTCCGAGATCTCGACTCGTTACCTGGAATACTCGTTAGTAGGGATGCTCGTAAGTAGGAAAATAGTAAGAAAATGAAGGGGGAAGAAAGTGGAAAAACTATAAAGAAAACGAGGGCAAAAACAGCTTTAAAATGTAAAAAGTGTGTAAAATAATAAGCAGGAGATAAAAACAATAATACATAAATAATAGATGTGGTGCATTAAAGTCAGTGTGAAAAGATTCCTCTCATGTTTTAACAGTTATTGTAGGCGCAGGGAGGCGTAATAATCAGAATGAATAATGATGATAAATGTTTTTGCTATAGGATGGCTCCAGAGGTGATTTTGGCCATGGATGAGGGTCAGTATGACGGGAAGGTGGATGTGTGGTCACTCGGCATCACCTGTATAGAGCTGGGTAAGTAACCTGGGGGTGTGTTTAAAGTGATGTAGATGATTCAGCCCTATGACACTCACTTCACTAGAAGTGCTCGTAAATCCTCCCGTATTTAGTTTGTTAGACTGACGTTGTAAAGACTAAACACTTTTAAAAGATTCTCACACTTCCATCTAAAGACAGCTCCTCACTGATGTTGGAGATTGAGAGTTTTGCAGGACTGCAACTAGATTCCTTTTGAGATCATTTCCCATCATGCACCTGGTGGAAATTTTCTTGAAGAGAAACGATGAACAGTGGAGCAGAAACAGAAGCAGGTCGTTTGTTCGGGGTCATCTGCTTCCTGTTGGGTGCTGGTGGAAGCCCATCTATTGGTTATTCAGTGTCCACACTACTGTTTGTGTGTGGCAACACTTATGATATTAAAAACATCTCACACAGCGTACTCTCAACCAGAAGCCACCGTCCACCTGGAGGACTGCACCGAGCACTAGGGGGGATCACCCAGTGCCAAACCACATCTGGGCAAACACACAGACATACACCTCTTTTCACACACAGCAGAGGAGCCAATCCACCTAATCTCCATGTTTTTGGACTGTGGGAGGAAACTCCAGAGGAGGAAAGCACAGGATCCCCAATTGTGATACATCAGCTAACAGACACCAGAGCCTGTGATCATTACTTAGTAGTGATGGGGAGAGAGCGCCATCTACCCACCCAGAGAGCAGCAGTTTTGTTCACTCACGATCCTCTGACCACAGTGATCCTCTGAGCCACTCAAAGCCCTGAGACTGTCTGTCTGCAGCAGTGAAATCACTTCAAAAGCCATGAGGTGTGAGGTTAACCTGAGCCAGTTTATATAGATGGAGGTTTAGCCAGAACTGTTGTGGGAACATCCCTCCTCCTTTAGTGGATGAGCAGGAATCTCTTTCTGGAACGATTGTTAAAGCTGTGATGTGAAGTTTATATATTTCTCTCTCTCTCTCTGTCTCTGTCTCTCTCTCTCTCTCTGTGTCTCTCTCTCTCTCTGTGTCTCTCTCTCGCTCTGTGTCTCTCTCTCTCTCTGTGTCTCTCTCTCTCTCTGTGTCTCTCTCTCTCTCTGTGTCTCTCTCTCTCTCTCTGTGTCTGTCTCTCTCTCT